>WEIS01068128.1:0-13635 GCA_013389965.1 Todus mexicanus | reverse complement strand
TTCCTCTGCCTTGGTCCAAAGAAAGAAAAGAAGAAAAAAAAACAACCTGAAGGTCTCACAAAGGGCTACAGTAATTCCTAGAAATTTTTCTGAGATGCAGAAAAAGCGGTAGAAGTAAATGACACTGAAGAAATAAAAGCTAATTTCTGGAGGAATGACAGGTGCTGGCACACAACTAGCACACGTCCTGGAACTCAGTGGAGCCCCAGGTTGCCCAGCCAGGGGTGCAGCCTACCTGCCCGGCAGCCACAGAGCTGCTGCTCAGCTCCTTGGCAGGACCCAAGGAAAGGAAAATTCATCTATAATTAGGAAGCGAGAAGAAAAGAAACAAATTACTTGAAGGAAAAGCCTAATCTAAATGTTTGTTACTAAGCGCTTCACTCAGTGTCAAATGTCAAATCAGTTTGGGGGAGATCTCTACTTTTACGTGGTTTTTATGTGTTGTCTGTAACACTGTCATACAGCAAGAGAGTTCATAACTTCAGAACTTCTCTGTTATTTGTGGTCAAAGAAGACTGAACAGAAGCAAAAAAGCCACTTGTGTCTCGGTAATTAAAACACAAACCTCAGCTGAAATGTTCCCATAGGATGAAAAGTCTTGGCGTAGCTGGACCCTTCTCTGTAGCTCTAACATTTCAAAAATGTCTTTTTTAAACATTCGCATCTTTAACATGGATTATATGTGTGTGCTACCTCTCAACGGACCAGGGCCCTAACATGACTCACCAGAACCACTGCGACTACATGCACTGAAAGCAGCCAAAAAGCTGCTCCAGCCAAGCAAACCAGGTCAGAACGAATAGATTGCATCCCAGCCCTAGGACCAGGTATCAAAGGCAGCTTGTTCTGCACATTGAATATTTGCTACATGCATCAAAACCAAGCAGCTTTGGTGTTATGTCACGCCGTGCAGCATAGGTCTTTCACGCAGTGTCAAGCCACATGGGGTAAAAAAAAAAAACGTGCCTTAGCTGAAAAACAAAGAGCCAGAAAGGATAATGCATGAAACACCACAGTATATTCATGCAATGTCAAATTGTACGGGATGTCTACATAACAGCGAGAGAAGCGCAGGCTGCCACGCAATCCTGCCGATGCTCAGTCACTGTGTAGTGCTCCTCACAGGCTGAAGAGATCCGTGCATCAGATCTTGCCTTCCTTGAACAAGAGGAAAAAACAATCATAATACCAAAAAAATTATTTGATCCAGCATGTAGTTAATGGTGTTGGCCTCCTAAGACTTACAACTTAATAAAATTGATCTCACTGCAGTACTGTAATGAAGAACAGTAGGATAAGGCTACCCTTGAACCATGAAAATTGTATATTGTTACCTCCTCATGCCCTCCTAGGGCTATGGCCGCTGCAGCCTCTCCAAGCTGTCATTTGTCTGACTCTGACAGCAGACTCCAGCGACAAGTGGCAATGGTGGCTAAGAGAGCTTCTTTTGGAAAGGCAAGGGACAAGGGAGAGTGCCCAGTGCTGAGCATCTCTCTGGATAATAACCCACAAGATAAGAATACAGATTGTACCATAATACAGTTTTGTGTGAAGCATATTAACAGTAAAATATACAAAATTCGGAGACTTTAGGAAGCGCACATGGTAGCATTTCACAACAGAGTCTTGTTACACACCAGTACATGTTAAATCATATTTAATTTCTAAGTAGGTGGATCGTTCTCAGCATTCTTTAGCTTCGCAAAGAAAAATGATTTTGCTAGGGTACCGCACCTCCTTCTCCATCTGCTTGTACATGCACTGCAAGAGCAAGGAGTTCCAAGCTGAACACCCAGCAATAACTAGCTACCTGGTGTTGCTGCCTGCACCGCCACTGCCTGCTTCTGCCGGCATTGCACCGCTCACAGAATTGTTAATGACAGCCCTACACAACCCTCAGCATCCTCCCATTAACTTACATACACCAACATTTCACAGGGAAAATGGTCACCTTAACTCACTGAAAGGATACGTATTTCTCAAATTAGCAGCCACGATGTTCAAGAAAACCTTAAGTGTCTACACCTTGAGTTTAGAGGCATAGAAAGAGCCGGCAGGAACACGCCGGAGAGGACGGGCAGCTCATGGCACCTTCCTTTGCTGTATTGCAGTGACAGGCATCAACATGCTTGTAACCTCTTGTCTTGCCCACTTGTATCTATACATAGTTAGATCTATATGGCATAGAGACATATCGCACATATATAGAGAGATATATATACACATATACATGTATGCATGGTATAATTGCCCTGTTTTCTCCAGTAAAACCAAGACTTCGCCCTGTGTTGTTCAGCCTCCACACAAACCCAATCCCACTGCTGGTATGTGCACGGTAACTACCAGAAAATATATTTATTTTTTTTTTTAGAGTCCTGGCCACATGTTCTGTACGCCAGGATAACTATTTACATTTAGCATCAGACCTGAAATCCACCAGCTTTGCTCAGCCAATGATTTTCACATTACCCTCATATACACAAACTCACCCTACAGTCCTGGTTTTCAAGACATGTTGGATTTCCATACTTCTGTAGTATCTTTCAGCCAACATACCGGAGAAACCTTTTATTAAATGCTGCTAATTTTTTTATTGATCAAACTGTGAGCCATTTCATTTTCCATTATAGCAGAAATCTCCTATAGGAACACTCAGATTAAGTTTCTTTATTCTGTCTCTAGTAGCATGTCACTTTTAATCAGTTTTTAGTTTCATTATTGCTTAAAAATTAGAAGGCAGTTTCTCTGTTCTTTATTGCTTTTTTTTTAAGTTTAGTTACTGAAGGGTTATTAAACTTGGAAAATATACAGACAGGCATAACATGCTAAATAAATTCCTCACTGTCTCTAACCAACTTTAACATTAGCGCTTTTTTGTATAATTTTTAGGTTTATTTTCACTGAAAGACTGCTTGTAATTATTACTCATGTTCTCCCCAAACACTTATGTTACTAAAGTGTGAAATGTCTTCTAACACAAAGACAGTTCTCTGGGAAGTAATTACAAAAATGCATTCAGGGGCAATAATTTTATATTAACTGTCAGCAGCATACATCTTCTGAAAAGGCACTTGTTATGAAGGAATTATTTGTGTAGAATTTGAAGGCACTGAAGGCGAAGGAAAAGTGCAGAAACGCATTAAATTGAAACTCCAGCTCCCTCATCAAGGGTCAGTTTATGTTTAAATCATTATGTTGAAGGCAACCCCACACCTTCCAAAGAGTCTATTAGAAAGACAATTTCAATTTATGCACAAATTGGACACAGCCTCCAGGTTTCGGTGTGGAACAATTTACACCCCCTTTTTAAGGAAATTTCTGAGCAGCTAATCAAAAAGATATATCTGAAAATTATGGGCTTCTATTAACCTTTCACTGATGACACTGAAAATACTTGCTAATGATTTACGGGTAGCAACAAAAATAGTGGCCTCAGAACTGACCAGGCACATTAAAAAGATATCTGTGTCTGTAACAGCTACAAGAAAAGATTTAATGAATATTTCATAGTAACTTTTAGCCTGTAGGTTAATCCCTCAGTTCTTAGGAAGGCAAAATCAGTGAAATCAAAAACAAAATAAGTGAAACAGAGCAATATTGATTAAGCATCATATCACTTTAAAAGTGTTTTTTAAAAAATTCAGATAAAGAAATCACAAGAACAGCACTAAACAGTATAACTTCCTCTTAATCATCCTTGCAGACAATGTTTCATCCTTTCCAGTGCTTTTTGCTAAAATGATTTATATGTTACAACGGTGTGCAATAAACGAGTTTATACACTGAAAAGTGGACAAAGGGTTACGTTGTCATTATTTATTTGCATTCAAGCAGCAGCGGGATTGTACTTTGTAGTGTTAACAGCACATAGTGCTTATCAACTCCTTGGTGTTTGGCAACTGGTTTAGTGGTATAAATATTGGATGTAAACACTTCCCCACAACAAAACGCACCGCAAGTAAATTTCAGAGAATGCAATGAAAGGCATAGAGTGAAAAGAAGAGCTCCTGACTGCAGGACCGGTTCTGGATCCTGGTCTTCCAAGGGTCCCCTCCCTCCCACCCTTCTGCCCACTGGGGCTGAAAAGCCAAGGCCCCATCCCCTGGCAGGGCTGCGAGGAGAGCAGCACCTCGCTTTTATGCTGGGGTCTCTTCCCTGGAAAGGACAGGTTCAAAACCCAGGGAGGGGGTTGCAGTGGGCTACAGTGGGCTGTGGTGATTCATTAGCAGATGGCAGAGCAGAGGAAAGCACCTCTCCTGTGTGTGTCTGACCTGCAAAGCACTGCCTGTATCAGGGCAGAAAGTCACAGGCCTGGAAGAGACATTTTGTTTTCTACCATGGCTTGTTTCTGCTCTGTTTGCTACCAGGGATGCTCTACACCCAAGTGCAGACATCAGTTCCCACTGCTTTCTTACAGTATCAGCACCTCACCCTTCTTCTGACATCAAATCGCAATTTGCTTTGCAGATCTCTGCAGCACTCAGATCAAACTGTGTTTGCTGACAAACATCCAAACTTCTCCACTAGCATCTACAGAAAACTCCCACCCACATACTCAAGACATGTAACAGTTGTGCAATCTGCCTCTGGAAGCAAGATGTTAATGCCCACTTCTAGATCCTTAAGGTGTGTCCGGCTGGGAGTAACTGCCTCCTTCAGTTGCGATAGAGGTTCAAACCAAAACTGATCTAAAACTCATTTCTATGCACTAGAAAATTAATACGCAGGAAGTATTGACTTCAAAGCGAAGTGCACTTCTCCATAAAAACATACTTTTGCTCTTTTATATGCAACTGTTACATACCAACCGTTGCAACTAATCAAATCCATGTAAATTTTCAGAAAAAAAATAGCACTTTCATTTAGGTATATGAATATTTTAATAATGCTCAAATTAACTATTTTTCATGTCTCATCTGAAGACAAGTGTCCTGTTTCCAACAGCCCCATGGAATCCCATTCACACTTAACACAGGACATCTTAATCACATTTTAATTCATAGCCATGACAAAAACGTGTTTTTTTCTTTTAAGAAAATGGTGTGAAATTTTTTTTTTTCTTTAAAGTAAAGCCAGATATCTTTAAAACTTAAATCCATAGCTCCCTGAACAGATAGAAAATTCGGAATGCTTAATAAAATTCACATGTGGCTTGTTATTGCAGCTGCATATCAAATGCAAAACTAAGGTATTGACTGGTTCTGCTCAGAATGGCAGCTGCTAGAACTCTTTACTAAACTAAATCTGTTGATTTTTAAAGAAAGAAAAATTATAGATGATGTAATTTACCTTAAGCAGCAAATGTGACCGTGTATTTCAATGTATGAATCCCCTTTGCCTAATTCCAAATGCAGATTCCTTTATTGTTCCTCTGTAAGGTCCAGAACCTTGAATTGTCCTTTCTCCAGGCAAATTCTGACCCTCAGGAGCTTCCCCCCCTCGGTGTGTAACAGCCCGCAGCGTATGCGCACGGGAGCGAGATGGAACAGGAAAGCAGAGCAAGGCCTCAATACAAAATAACCCTCTTACATCCTTGAATGTATCTTTGTTCAGAATGCACTTTTCCCATTCTTAGGATATAGATTTGCTTAAACACTACGCTGAAGAGGAACGCCTTTCACAACCCAAACTCACAGGATCCTACAGGTAGCATCTGCATTCCCCTTTTTGCATCTATAAAAACGCCAGCCTAAAGAGCCACCACACTCTGGAAACTGTCAGAAGCCAATGGGTGGAATTGATAGAGAGGGGAAAGATGGGACAGGAGGGAAAAGCATACCAGAACAGGAAGAAAAATACACATAGGTAAATTAGAGAAAGCAATAATTATTTCACTGACCTTCTCATGGGTCTCTGTTTGCTCAGAACCTGCCTGGATCATTTTCCAGCAGGAATAACAAATGTGCGGCTGAAGGAGCATGGAGGGGACCCGCTTCTGCGATAACTGTGCCTGGAAGTCTTCAAAACTGTGATTAAACATCTAAGAGGTTCCTGTGGGGCCAGGTTTGTAGAGTTAGCTACACCTAGGGTAGAGGGGGTTGGACCTGGACCATAACCTAGTTGTGGGGTTTACGGTCTGATCAAATACAAAACATCATCTTGGAGGCAAAAAGCTCACTGCCTTTCTCTCTACGAAGCTGGTTTGCTTTGGGAGAAGGGTTCTTCAAACGCATCTGAGGAAAAAGCCACATCTTCCCAAATGTATGCTCATGTCGCTTTGCTACCAGTTACCGCTCCCATCCTCTGCTGCACGGGAGCCCTCCAAGCTGGGCACTACCAGCAACCAGCAGAAATTGGGAAAAAAGTGCCTTGCTCTGCTCCAGCTGGAGCTGGGAGGGACATCTGCAAGCAGCCTGAGTGATTTAGGAGCCAAATAGCCACTGAGTGGCAATGGACTGCCGCAAAACCCCATGAAAATGGAAATCAATGAGAGTCAGACATCTACGTGCCTAAATAGCTTCAGAAGAGTCACAAGCTTCCAGAAATGTCACCCTCAGGTCTCGTTATGCATGTGCATCTCTGCACGACCAGCACCAGGCTGGGCACGATGTCTTGGTGCAGGTATTCAGACCACAGCAACAGAATTCAGTTAATGAATCCAAAAAAAGCAACTGATTTAACAAGATTCTCAACCAGAAAAGAGAGAAGTCATTATATAGCACGGGAAAGGGTATTTAACAGGTGGCCAAGCTATTAGAGAAGCATCAGATCCTGCAAAAAGTATTACCTTCCACAAGACCGTAGCCAGCCCCTGCTGCACAAACACACCCCTCTCCTGCCCAGCAGATACACCGAGGAGATTAATATAAGCCGACAAGGAAACAAATTCAGCAGAGCGACTCAGAAAGTTTCCTGCCACTTTCTGCTCGTTCCCTCTTCCCTGGGTTTAAAACACAATGTGGTTTTGGGCTGTGGGCTCAGCTCAATTTCAGTTTGTGTTCAAAATGAGCCCGCATGCAAAAATTAATGTACCTCAAATTTCCTTTCTAATTTCTTTCCTTAATACCAAACTCTGAAGTCCTACACGTTTCACTTGACAAAGCCATTAATTCAGTAATTTCACATAATTAAATCGAGCAAAGCAGAGTATTTAAATTGGAGCTAAGTGAAATATACTTCTGTGCAGCTCATGCTGTTAGAATTGTGCTGCATGCTATTCTGCTGCTGCTCATTTATTAATTTGGGATCGGCTGAAACGTGACACTGCGTAATAAGGAACGCACAGGCTTCAATGGAATTAGATTTTTAAAAAAATAAAAATAAAAAAATTAAAAGTCACAGAAGACGGTGAATCAAGCACCAGATGAAATAAGTTAATCCCTCTGAATGAGCCCTCACCACAGCTCTTCTGCACCCTGCTGAAGCCTGCACCCAGGTTTGTACCTTCCTGCGATAACTAATTCCTGCCTAGAGATTTCCAGCTATTTATCTCCGGAATAAGAGTCAGCTGCACCAGTCCTCCAGCACGAGGATCCCTTCAGCAGTGATAACACTTTTTCTACTAACATCTTCCTGTGTTCTTTATTCTAGCCCTGTGTGGTAAAGGAAGTGTGAAAAGACATTTAAGAGAGTTAAAGCTAAAATGACTTTAAAGTGCTGTCTCCCTCAGCCGCTCCTCTTGTTCAGCAGGTCCCAAGCATCAGAGCAGGAGCCAGCAGCATGGTACGCAGCTTCAGGGAACTGCACAGCCCTCGGACCTACCATGAGGATGATGTATGGTTAAAAAAACACGGACCGATAAAACCCTGAGCATGGCTTTTTGCTGGCAAACAATAACGGGGAAGAAATTAAGATGGCAAATAATCCAAACAGTGGAAATACTTCATGTAATTAACAAAAGTCTCTCCAGAATATAAGTGGTGGGTTTTTTTTCCTTTCCATCATGCTCTCCGCTTCTCAAGTTTCTTATGAACTACCTTAATTGGGCCCTTCCAGATATGCTAAAAGTTCCTCCACTTCTTCCTTGGCCTCAAAGGACACCTGTGAAAGGTGCAGCTCTGGATTGCTCATGATAACCCTCACCACGTACAGCCCATAATGACCGCTCCCACTAATGAAAAAGGGGAGGTAGGGGGGAGATATTGTTGCTGTTGTAATTAAGCTTGTGAAGAGTTTAGTTGGAGACAAATTAGATTTATTTACACACTGCTCTGTTGCTGATGAAGCACCAGCTATTTGGGAGAACTTCTAATTAACCCTAATTTAGTTGATATGCTCTTTAGCAGCCCCATTCCCTGTGTACTTTGCACTAGGTAAAAAGTAGTAATAATAACAACAAAATTACCCCTTTTTAAAAGGCATATTTCTTTGCAGGGGACCAGCCCCAGCTTTTTTCCTTAAATTACTGAATTTGCACATTAGTTGCTGACAAGTAGGAAGACACGGACGTGAGAACTTCACCCTATAAACCAGCAGCCAAACACCACAGCTCACCCAGTCATGGCCACCACACCCGCAGCCCAAAGGTTGGTGCAGAAAAAAAAAGGGGGTAGGGGGTTGGGGCTTGCTTTGGTCCCTTCCACCTGATTTACAGCTATCACAGCTCGGAGTCTGTTTATAAAGTGCTTCAGCTTCCTACAGCTTCAGCCAATTATGCAGCCTGGCCACAACATTCATTAACCAGATATGGTTTTAAAAATATTTCATTACAGTATCAAGCTAAAAATCACTTAAATCTTATGATGTGTTTTCTCATTTAATAGTTCACTGATGGCTCTGACACACTTCCAGTGCCTGTGGTGTATCTGTGGGTTTCTTTGCAACTCAGATATTTAAAATACAACAGGTTTACGACCTCAGTATATAAAAAAGCCCTGAAAATTCACCAGTTTTTATAAACCACGTTGGAGGAAAAGCAACACCAATTTTTATTTCAATTTCACACAAAAAACACCATAAAGACAAAGCATGATTTCTTGGAAGTAAGGGGGGGAGAAAAAGAACATAATTTAATTCTGTTATACAGATGCATCTACGCTTCCTTGTCACAACACAAGCCCAGGAATGCAAAGAGCATTTGCAGAAGTGGTATTTCTCATGTCTTCAACACTGCAGCTGTCTGCTCACACAGTATATGAAGAAAAATTGTGGATTTCTGCAACATCCTGTCCAGAAAATATTTTACCAGTCTGGCTAAGCTGTGCACAATTTCAGCCTGAAATTCACCTTGATCAGAAAAAGTACACTTTTACTGCATAACCTTTTTTTCCATAAGATTACAGATTGGCTAACCCAGCTGATTTTGTATATGCTTCCTGGATGCTACTCTGGAAATCTGGCAATAAATGTATTTTGTTTAATATGATCAAGGAAGAGAAGCCAAATGCTTTTTACACAGAACATTTCTCATTCATTTAACAGGACAAATGGACATCTGGGCTTCTGTGCTAGACATAAAGATCCCAATATGACTTACTTACTATCAAAGTTTAATTTCAATTTTTCTCAATTTCTACATGGGACATGCATTCTGTACAAATTAACAACAGCACCACTAACTGACCGTTTTTCCGCAGGTATAACTTACTTGATTAAACCAACAATGCAAAAGTGAAGCCTTCCCTCTTGTTGCTGGAAGTTGGATTACATACAGCTGGTTTGAATACTTTCAAAATTACTCAAAGGAAAACATCCATTCAGAACACTGTCTTCAATATTGCCCAGTACAAAATGACCTTCAGACTTTTAAATGAACTACATAGTAAGGAAAAAGGCAGTGATCTTCCTGTTTCTACAGTTGTTACCTCCTTGATGTGCCAGCAAGAATGGTTTGATGTAGTCCTTCTTGGGAGAAGGCTAATTGAAGTCCGAGTAACGCATTTCTTTCAACAAAAACCGTAAGTGAAATCAAGTAAAGATGGAACTAATCAGCCCATCGAAATCATACATTTATGAACTGCGAAAACATCTGATTTAAGTCTTTGGATACGAAATGGCTGTCAGATTTTCTTTCTGCCGATGGAACCAATCACTCTCTCCATTTTTGTTCACTTGTCTGACAAAATCAGAGCACAAGAATTTAGTGCCATTTAAGTTCCCTATAGCCCCCATCCAACTAAATAATACCAATGAGCACAAGTCAACACTTTGCCCAGCTCTGAGGGCTCTGAACCCTTGCTCAATTAAACGAGACCCAGGGAAAACCATCGCTCCTCCTGCCAAGGACGTGGACACCGTGCTCTACTTCCCTGCTTTGTTTGGGGGCTGCAGGTGAGTAGGTAGCACAGAGTTGTTGTCTTTCACTCATCTCCTCCAAATGCTCTTTTCTGCTAAAGGTTCGCACAATAGATGAAGATTAAATATATGCAGCTAGAGCAACAAATCTAAATTTCAGACCACTGTCAGAGGACTTTTTTCTGCCAGGCTGCTTCAGTTGGCCCCAGCTTGCCAGGCACACAGAGGCATATGACCAGCAAACACCTTCTTACCATATTTCCCTCAAATTGAAAATTCTCTCTAGTTTTAGTTCAAACATACACACACCCTACACAGAGAGCCTCATCCTGCCAGTGGTTTTCTTTATCCAAGCGAAAGCTTTCAACCAAGAGGGAAGAAATTTGTCTACAGCGTCCCTCCATCGTATGCTAGCAAATAACTCGTTTCAGAAATACTGTGGCTTCCAGAGGAGAACACTGTAGCATTTAGAGGAGAAAGTGTGGGACTAAGTGGGATGGGAAACCCCATCATCTTACCACAAGGAAGAATGCTGTTGCACATCTGAGTTTTCCTTTTGGGGTTTTGATGAGTTTACTAAGAAGATGCAACAGTGGAGTTACTAACTAGAATGCTCAAGCTTACAAAAAAGCACGGGTTTTTTAGTTATAAGGATGCAATAAAATTTCACAGCTCTCAAAAGCACCTGTTGGGTTTGAAACACGAAAGTAACACTTGCATATCAGTCTATTTCTAACACAAAACTTGTCCCTGTTGCAGCAGTCTGGAATAGGAGAGCTCAAAATTGTGGTTCTTTCCTTCCTTGAAGGGAAATAAGCCTTTCCTCAAACACAGAGCCTCCAGGTTTTAGTCCAGCAACAAAGGTGCTCAACTATCCATACCCGGAAAATGATGTCAGGAAAATATATTGCATGGATTTGCTTCAAATGCATCAAAGCTTCCAACAAGAGTAGTTATTTTCAGCCAAATTACCATGCTGCTGCTTAAATACCACTAAGCTGAGAGAGTCCTGCTTCATCAGTCACAAACTGCCAAATTATCCTCAAGGAAACCCCAAGCTAAACTATATAAATCTAAACCCACATGTTGTCCAGTAGCATTCAGAGTAATGTCATTCTGATTTACACATTTACATTATTGCTAATTGATTTACCCTTCTGAAGGAGATGCCTTGAACAAGAGGCGTCCCTTCCTTCTCCCCTTACCCCCAGTGCTCCAGCTTCATTCCAACCCCAGCACTGTTGCCAAAATGAGACACTGCCTCATTTTTGGTACCGTGCCCTTGAAGGCATCTTATTAGAAAAGACCATTTCTTAATTAACATTTTTGATCTTTAATCTATTACACATCCCTTTAATCCCATATGGAGGAGCTTTTGGCCCACTTCCGCGGCGTGGCGGTGGGAGGCAATAGGCTGGCAATTTGTGCTGAGGGCTCTCTCCCAGCTGGGCTCCAGCGCGGCCGGCTGCAGGGCTGGCTATGCTCTCGCTGGTCAGCAGCAGATACTCACATTTATTACTTTATTGCATTTAATAAAGACTTTAGAGAGCCACCGCTCAGCGTTACAGACAACAGGCAGAACGGCAAGCTTGCGGATGAGATCAGACTTCAGCAAGAGGCTGTCGAGCTCTTAAAATAACCAGCAAAACTCTAAGTGGGAGATTTAGTGGATCACCAACATGTGAAGTGTTAAGAAAAGTACAATGTTAAGTCCCTTACATCATTTTACTTGCAAATAATTACAGCAATTACAATGTGCTAACTGGCAATTAACATTACAGGCTTCACAACTCACCAGAATTTTTTAAACCATGCTGTGGCCCTATGTAAATTGTCTCTTTGGTACTTCTGATTTGGTGGCTGTATGAGCTAATGGCTACACATTAGCTCAGCAGATCTCGAAACAGAATTGTCCACGTGCCAGATAATTTAATTAGAGGCTTGATCTTGTCAGAGCTTTACGCAACACAGACAATGTTTCCAAGCAAAGCGTGTGGGTCTCTGCCTCTATCATTCTGTGAATGTCTAATAATTTCAACTAACAAACGCTGAAGCCATCCCAGGGAGAAAGGAAGCCTGGCTAGTGAAACACGCAAACAGTCAGGCACTGAGCTCCCATGCATGATGAATTCAAAAATATGTAGAGCAAGATGTATCGAGCACCTCTTCCATGCGCACCCCAATCTACTGCCACGTCTCTGCACACATCTATTAAATCTTCATCGTGCTGTTACTCAGCCCCAAAGATGACAAAGGTCACTTCTCTCCAAGTGAGAGCCATAGGGTATCTCAAATCTCATTATAAATGGTCCCATTTAACAGTTTTCTCATTTGAATTTATACACAACAAATAGAAGATTATGAGATGAGCTCAGTTTATCTTGACAATGACACAGTAATTCCTTGTGGTGAGACCAGAAAAAGGTTACTTAGACACTAAATGACAGAAATAAACGTATCTTCTATTATAGGAAATCTTAGGCTATATTAACGTTTTAAAATCCTTTCTTTCGTGAGTATTTGGCCTTAATTTTGGTTTTCTACACATTCTTATGCTACAGTAACCGTACTTGTACTCTTAGTCTATGATAAGCTTAACAGTTTGAGACAATTTAACCAAAAATATGGCAGTAACGATTACAGAAACTTTTACAAGGTAACATTGAGTAAGACCCACTAGAGGTCCCTTCCAACCCAAATGATTCTAGTTTCCTTTACTGAATAAGCAAAGATTATTTGGGCAAAACAATCATAAATTTCATGCAGTTCTTCACTGCAGAGTTTCATATCAACATCCTCACTTAGCCCAGAAAATAAAGCAGTGGAGCTTGTTTTTTCCATTTGTTTTTCTTCTTTTACAATCTTGTTTATAAAACCCCGTTCTCCTGACTAGTACAATTTGGGTTTTTTCTCAAGAAGAATGATTACTGGGGATCCAACACCGTGGCATTATTTTTTATTGATTTTTCTGGTTTAGGCAACAAGCCAATGTAACATATTCTGTTACTCCTGGTTTACATCTTTTCAGGCTGGGAGCTCTGAGCTACCAGTTACAAGTGCAATGTGTAAACTAGTCGAAGGAGAACAGAAGTTTCTGCGAAAAAAACCTCAAAGATATTGGTCACCAGGAGACTTTCCTTCAACTCTTCGGCTGTCTGATTTCAAAAAGGTAAACCCCATGGCAATCACTTCGACAGCAGCATGGTTTCAGCTTTACTCACTCATACCAGCCACCCAAAGCAGTCTTGGAAAAGCAAAGCCAATGACCTGCAGAAATGACTCAAAGCAAGATCGGCTGGCAAGTGCCCATCAATCCCAAAGCCAGAGCCCTCTGGGAAGGTCAACTTGCAGCATGGTGCATGCTGCACAATGCAGAGAGACAAAGCAGGATGGACATGGGACACAAGGAAGACTTTCTATCAGGTTGGGAGGCTTAATTAGCATTTAGAAAGTGCTTTGAGA
>WEIS01068120.1:5011-16041 GCA_013389965.1 Todus mexicanus | reverse complement strand
CCTTTTGATCCACATGATGTGCCTAACATCTGATACAAGCAAGCTTTAAGAGGCTGGGTTGATATTTTCAAACACAGCTAGAAGATGTCTCAATGACAATGTCTACACCAGAGACTGAACGTTTGGATGTCCATAGAGTTTATCAGAAATCAAAGCTGAACTGCCAGTACTCCCAGTTATGCTCACAATAACATCTATGCATTCACATGCAAAACATCTCCAATTATGCAGAAAAATAGGGTTGACAGGTTAGCTCGTAGGTAACCCCATATACCCCAAAAGACACCAAACAACTGAAAATGTGTCTCACATACCTTTCAGCTAAGCCAGAACAGGCCTGAATATTTATTTACTCTATAGTCTCCTCTCTCTTCATCTTTCTTTCTAAGATCTATGAAGACTTGGACCAGCTAACCTTCAGAGGCCCTTTCACATCTAAATTATTGTATGGTTAGATTAGGTCTCTTTAGGGCACGTTTGCTCACAGACAATGTGTAGAAACATCATAATCTGAGAAACATGAATGTTTCTGAACAGAATAACCTCTCCAGAAACATAGCCTGGCATTTTGGAAATTTTGTAGTATCTTCAGGGAAAGCTACTGACACCGAGTTGTCTTTTCTGTAAAGGGAATTTCAGCAGCACAGTGGAAAACATCGGGCAATGACTTACAAGTATTTAATCTACTACGTAACAAAGCTGCAAAGCAGCATACACATAACTTGGCTTTTCATTCAGCTTTTGGTGCCTCTCTACTTCTGAACAGTAACTTATTCCACACAAAACATGAGGCCTTCGGTGAAAATACATGCGCAGTGCGATCCTTCTAGGCTGTAATGTACCCTAGTCTCCTCCTGGGTGAAGTGTTTACAGGCATTCAAGTCATCAACACACATAATTCCTGTGAACTTTCAAGAGTTGTCTTTCTAAGCAAAGTAGGTGCTTTTAAATATGGTAACATGATTTGCAGAAACACTGAAACCTTCCATACCTCTTTCTTCACCTCTTCTTCATCTTCCAGAGTCAGTGCGGCCAGTTGCTTAGCTCTCTGCTCCATCAAGTTTACGTATCTGATTGGATTGGATAAGGCCTCGATCACATCTAGAAATAATGCAAATGCTTTAGTTTCTAACCCCTTATGTGATGTTTCCAGTGCTCCTCACATTTTAAGAAACACAGTATTTTTCACTCAGATCTGCTGCTGATAGGTATTCCTAGGTCCTAGAAACAACAGTGGAGAGGAGTGTGCCATTGTGCACAAACACTCTAACACAAACCCTCTGAGTTTGTGCTTGGCTATTGTGGATATGCATTTTCTATGTTTCACGATGGATTTTCAAAGCTTACAGCATTAGTCAACTAGGGTTCTGCTTCACATGAGGCACAGAGAGCCTTTTCTTTTTAAAAATTAAAATAACTGTACAAATTATTGGTTTTTTTTCACTGAAGATGCACAGTATGACCTTTAAACCTACCCTTGTTTAGAGCCTATTCCATGTGGTGTGAGTGATGAGGTATTAACGACCCATCAGATGTAGAGGTTTGTTCATGGGACTGTTGTCCCAATAAATACTGCAAGTCATCTAAGCACCTCTCATTTTGTGTTTCAATTAACCTTTCTATTCCCTGGTAGGAAAATGTCACCGAATTACCTGCGTAAGTATCAGGTACATAGTCTTTGACCTCGATGTACACGAAGAGAGCTGGCAGTGTCAAAGGTTGGTTCCTCTCATTCCTCAAACAGATGTAGTGATAGCCTGCAAAATAAGAAACAACCAGTTGAGAGCATCAACCCTTCCACAGGCATTGCCGATGTAATTGTGCTATCATTTGTTATTTATAGAGTGGCTCCAACTGAGCAAGCAACCCCAGGGACTTCTGAGAGGGAAAGATTTACCAGAAGGGTTTCAGAGATAAGTATACAGACAGGGATTGTTAGGAAGGCACGCGACACTGCTGTTTAAAATAGTATTTTCTCTTCACTTTTACATCCGTGAATAATGCTAAAAATTGTCATTTACATATTTTTTAATGTGTTATATTTTATTACCTTTGGCTGGAATTTTTTCATTTCGCAGCTCTAATTTAATTTCCAAAAGTCATCCTTGTAGTACTCAGGAATCTGAACAGCCAAGTAAAACTGAGCTGTAATAGCCCATCCACAACACAGCGTCTAATTTAACAAATAGACAATGTGGCACTGTATCTACAAAGTGCTTGTGAGTGTATGCATCCTACCATGTGACCAACCTTAGAAATATATCTGAAAAAGACTATTTTCAGACTGTTTTGAAAGCTGGCTATCTTGTGAGAGTGAGCATACAGATTACAGTGCAGCTTTACCGAGTTGACGGTGAGACACCACAGATGGGGCAGCCTTAAACCCTTTCTCCCAGCCACCTATTACCATCTCCTGCTCTTTCTCTCATTCACTGACACTTACTGACTTTGCAGCTCAGGAAGCTAAACTTCAGAAAAACACCCTTCAGAAACTGCAAAGAGGCAAACAATTTAGCTCCGCACGATGCTTCACCATAAGGTCAGATGTATTAATGCCAGTTTAAGGACAGTGATCAAAGTGCATAGGAAGGACTGAAGGACTTCCAGACCCAGCAAACTCTTACAGCATTGCAGTGGCTGAAGTTGTTCTTCTCCGGCATGATTATGGAGCTGCACATATGGGTAGTGTCAAGATACAAGTCACGAGCAGGATGTGTTTATCTGGGGGAATCCTCACTTGAATAATGTGAACTCTGTCTCCAAGTAACAGTTAAAGCCTTGCTTTGGGAATAGTGGGAATTCTGTGAATTTGTGTGACAGTATGGCACAGTTTTCAATAATGTCTCAGAAAAGACAGAAATTACATGTTACAAAGCTTTCTCAGTTCTCTTAAGCTCCTCTAGCAAATTTTCAGTATGTACACAAACTAAAATCAACATGCTGTTCTCCATCACATGTTGTAAACTAGTGATTACTGGAGTGAAAAGGACAGAAGATAGGCCTGCGGGTAAAAGCTCTCGAAAGTCCTTACGCGATTTAACACAGAAGCCTTTGTTCTAAAAATCACAAGCTTAAAAGCAGGTAGATGAGTCAGTGCTCTGCTGAATGGACTCTGTGCTGTATGAAGGGTGAGAGCCATGAAAGGGGATCAGCTGTGGTAAGAGCTTGCTTCCACCAGATGAGGGAAATCCTTCACATCCCCCTTTCCCCTCTCAGATCACCCATCTTCCTTTGAAGCTCAGCAGATCCTCCATGAGGCAATTGTATCCATTAAGCCAGCAGGAGACAGTGGAGAGTTTTCTGTTGGATCAATACACGGAGTTGGCTCACAAAAAAGGTGTGGAGATTGGCAGAGCTGGCATGACAGAATAGCCAGGGATGCATGGCCAAGAGTAGCATAGAGAGAAGGAAGAGAAGGCAAAGAGAAGTGACAACTGGTGAGGAAATCCTGGAGCAGTGACATGCCCAGCAGTCACGTCCCATGGCCAGCCTGTTTGTGTTCACAGTGAGGCCGCCAGACCCACACCAGCTAAGGCAAAACTGCTTAGAGTTCTTCTGAGAAGAGCTCTGACATTACCAGCCATAAGAGAAGGGGCTAGTTTATACATTACCTAAGATCAGGTCTGCAGGAATAACATGGACAACAACTGTTAGATATAGGGACATAAGAGTTTTGCGCTGCTGCTGGGACTGGGTAGGTAAGGTATAGGCTAGACAGAGAAATCTTTCCGTCTCCACTGTGAGTGAAGCTGGGAGCATGTTTATAGCCCATATGCTTGCCCTAATTTAGTCTCCTCCCTTCCCCTCACTGGCAAAGCTGGCATTGAAGTTGGACACTTCTCTTGCTCAAAATGCCAATGTTGCGGCATCTTTCTGAAACTCGATCTCTAACGAGTCTCTGGCCTGGAAAACTAGGGCTGAGTTGTCACACAGAATAATTTTCAGTTAAGTGGCCACTAATCATAATAGAAATAATTATATGATTTGGAAGAGAACAGTAATGACTTTTTTTTTTTTTAATTTCAGCAATGAAGATGGAAGTCATTTTGGATCGATTTAACAGTTTTGCAGAGATATAACAGCGTGGATATAGGTCAGTCCTTGCATGCATGTAAAAATTACATTCAAGGAGCATATTTTGCTTTCATTCCCAGCAATCTCCCATTCTCACCAAGATGCCATCCAAATTGGCTGTTGCTGTCCTCTTTCCTCTTACAAGTGCACAATTGCACTTTTTTAGCAGAGAACTGTGAACACGTAGTTGATCTACTGCAGGCCAGTAAGCGATAACTATGCCTCTGATGCTTAATTCTGTTGGGTTTCCTGGATCATTACAAATTTAAATTTCTGGTGAAAAGATGGTGTTTTCCTTTTGAGAGTTGAGATAGATTATTCAAGTCCCCAGTTGAGATAGATCTGCAAAGTGGCTGCTGATTTACAGCATTGGGATTCGGACTTCCTGCTTCTCGTCACCACACAGTGCCCACCTCAGTGGAGATTTAAGTTTACCTGGTCGAATTGCTGAGACTGGTAATATCCGATGACCAATAAATTTCCCTCCTTCTTCATACACTGCTAGCCTCAAACACGCCAGGGAAGGTAAAACGACCTAGAAGGCAGTAGAGTTGCATTATTAACTTCCTGCTCTGAATGAAACAGCTCCTTCCTGACACAGAGAGTAAGTTCAGTCTAGCAGACAGTAACAGCTACACATCTACAGGAAGGCCTTACCACACAAGAGGTCAAGGTGTATGCACCTGTGTGTCAAAATAGTTCTTACAGAACCATTTTTCAACCACAAACTTGAGGTGAGACTCGTATCTTGAATCCAGTAACGTGACCTTGTATTTTCAATATGTTACAAGGGACTACAGCAGTTCAACTCCCATCACACTCGAATGCCGCTCTGTTTTTGCCTTATTACTCACAGCCTCACATGTCTTTTCCTTTGTGCTTGTGCCAATGGGATTTCTTCTAAGAAGAGTCACTGATAGCCACGTTAGTGTTGAAAAATCAACAAGCAATTCAATCTGTTTCGCACACTGTGAATGTATGAATTACATGAACCATGTCAATGGCAGTAGAATTTTCCAGTGCTGGTGTTCTCTGGTTGGGCTAAAGAGATTTAATCAGGCAGGATGTTTACTAGCTTTGGATGCTTTCTTGGCACCATGTAAAAAAGGTGGCCAAACAGTGAAAAAAGAAAACAAGAACTAGAAAAAAGTTACTTAAAGTACACCGCAATGACAGGAATCTTTAATATTACTTCAAACAAAATGTGTAGCATAACTCATCTCATTTTCTTACTTCACACAAATATGTATAGAAATACAAATATTTTTAGCCTGGGTACAGATATGCATTTTTTTCAGAACGCACGCTAAAATTTATCTAGACAATGAAAGAAAAAATCCCAACAAACCAAAACAACAATTCAAAACTAAGAGCTTCTCTAATTTATTTTCAACATTACTAAAAATAGTAAGCTATGTTTCTCTGAGCACAGAGGCAGTCAGGCAGGATCTTTAACTAAATAGAGAAATGAAGTTCACTAATTAGAAGTTCATTACAGGAGAAAAATGCTACTGATGTTTCTAAACTTAAGCTCTGGCAGGCTGCCAAAGGAAAGTCATTCAGAAGGCCAAATATTCAGGGAAAAGGGCTGTACTCTCTAGAAAGCAGGGCTGCAAGTATCAACTCTATAAACAACTCTGTGAACAACATTTACTGAGACAAATACAAAAGAAATTGTTTCGCAAACACCTGGACTTAGGACCCACTTAACAAAAGCGCCCAATAAGCAAAATCCAGAGAATCTGTTAAAAAAAAATGGCTCCAAGTATATTGTGAAGCACAATACAACATTCACATTGCACAATCCCAAACCATGCTCGGTGTTTTCTGCTCCCTCAAAGTCTAGAGAATTCAATTGGAGTAATACTGCCCAAATTGCATGAGGAACTCATTTCAAGCAGCTGGGATTTATGTGGTTTCATCGCCTAGGTTGTATTTATACAGCACAACCCAGCACTAAGCAGAGAGAACAGATTGCTTTGAATGTGCTCGCTTGGACAGCCAGATTGTTAGAGCCATATCCACATCATCCCGCTCACAGGTTAACAGGAGGGCTGTTAAGCCAAGGCGAAACACAATGGTAATTTCACTACACTGCTGCTGGGATCCGCGCTTGCTGGCTCCCAGCACGGCACTGCACCGTGCCATGCAGAGCAGTCTACTGACACGGCTGCTGCTTCCAGTTGTGTCGGTGAAACAGTCAAGGTGACTTGAAACTCACTTATTTTAGTAGGAGCTGGCATGACTAGAGTAGCAAAATTACACCAGACGTGGTTAACAAGAAACAGTTCAAGAAATAGCTACAGAACCTCTTTTTCTTCTTTCTAATAGATGCAAAGTTTCAGTAAACCCCAGAATTACCCGACTGGACAGTGATAAAACAAGCACAAGGCATATTTGGGAAGCAAGTGTTACACCGACCTTCTTAAACACTATGGCTTCCTCTTCCCAGATGGGATTAACTGCATTGCCTTGAGAGGTCTTGGTCTTCAAAGCTTTTCTTCTTGTATCCACAGGCAGGCCAAACATATCGACTTCTACATAGGTACCGACTTTTTTATCAGAAAGAAACTGACCTGAAATGATCTAAAACCAAAACCAAAGGAGGATCACTAGAGGGTCACTTGATGGGTTAGGAAACAAGTGTCTGAAATGTAGATGGATAATTATCATTAGCAATCAGATAGTGTGCATTTAAAATCATAGCAAACCAAAACCAAAACCACAATAAAGAAAAAAGACAACACTTGAATACTACAGACACAGAAAAACAACTTAGGAGGCCTGGTTTCCTGTGACCCCGCGGTCCTGAATTCCCCTGTGAGTGATAATGTGGTTGAGATCATGCTGCTGTCCTTCCCTCAGCAGGAATACTCATTTGGATCTCATCCTCAGTCTGGCTGCCTGTTTCCACAACATGTGGGATGCTAATTTCTATCCACTTTGAACAATAGGTTGAAAATACGATGGAAGAAAAGAGGTATAAGCAGCAAAGAAACTACAGGTGTTTTTAACTGTGAGGAAGAAAACAAGCTAAAAAGTTGGTATTCTACTAAAGGCTCTTCACACAGAGTGAGGAGCTTCACTATGAAAATAAATATTTTCTAACAAACACATCTTTTCTAGCTCTTGCTTTTAAGAGGAAACAAAACACTCAGCTTTAAAAAGTTCAAGTAAGGTCTGCAATTACTTCAGAAAACTGAGGTGGCACAGGGTCCTGTACCTTAAATTGGTGCTTGCCTAAAGCAAACCTTAATGTGTTCTCAGCTCTATCTTGTGTTGACATTGGTATGATAACCAGGAGAGTCTTCACCAAGGAGGCAGGGGCAGCTGCCTTCTGAACAGCCGTCTCATGACTCCTGGATGCTTGCTCTTGCTAAAAGGGCTGTGCATCTCCTAATAGCCATTGAATGGCTTCCACCTCCATTTACTAAAATTGCAGAACGAAGTGCCTCTGAACCCACAGGAGGAGCTGAAAGCTTCCATGCTTACAGGTCACCGCATAAGGTCATTCCCACACACAGCCATCTTTTTTTTTACCATGCATGTCACCAGATTATTACTTTATTCGCGTCCCTCCCAGCACTGCTCTGCTACACTTGTGTCTGCAGCCCAAGAGGAAATACTTGTGTTCTCTGTGAAAACAGGAGGATATTTTGCAGGTGGATTCTATACTACGGACACTGTTCTAATGGTCAAGTCCATTAAAGGGATAAGAGGATTTCAGAAAGTTTATGGTTTTTGTAACTAGAGATATATCGAGTATAAATTTGCGATCCTGTCATAGCCAATGCAATCTATCCCTCTGAACATTCACACAAGTAGTTCTCAATTTGCAGATTCCTGGCAGTCCTTGAACTTCATTAGAGGTCTTTAAAAAGGAACGAAGAAAAGCCAGCTGGCAGTGAATTTCAGCTGACATTTATGGTTCCACAGTTCTGCTGGAGAACTTACAGGGAACCAGAAAATTTATTTATACTGAACAGTGTAGTCTTCTAGCTATTCCAATCCAATCTACTGCTTTGGAACAGCATGTTTTAAATACAGTCCTTTGTTACTAAAACCATTGCAAAACTACTCTTAAATCCATTCACTTCCCAGTTACGTCTATGGAAAAGAGTACATACAATAAAAATACATTCATTTATCCTACAATGCGAAATGTGAGGCAGAATTTGAACATGAAATGTCAGTCCATGAAATGAAACACATTGTATTTTCTCGACTTAGCATAGTCATTTGCTAGGCCACTATGCAACAGAAATATATCTATGCTCTGATGTTGTCATGACAGCATTTTCACCAGCTGTGTACGTACCTTGACAGACAAGGTGTTGGCTACTATTCCATCCACTATACCTTCGGTAAATGGATCAAAGTGTTTGTCTGGTCTTCTCATAAATTCTGGCTTTAACCTGTATCCGCTTTTGCCATTGTACTCGTACATTCCCATGTTTATTTGCATAGACAAATCTAGGTGTTAAAAATACTGATAAGAATTATGTTCCAGATAGATAGTAATGGTAAAAAAGCAATACCATAATAACAATTGTTGTAATTTCAAATGTCTTTTGTTTCCTAAAGCCTCACTTTTAAAGTGGAATTTGCAATCTAAATCTCTTATGTCTTGATANAATTATTCTATGATTCTATAATGAGATTTTGGAAGACACAGGGAAAAAAGATCACTGCCAGATCTGAAATGCTGCTCAATGGTAACCACTTAGAAAGGATGACAATATGGGAGGCATTATGTCTGCATATTATGCTAGTTACAGCATGGTAATTATGAATATTCCTACTTAAAAAAAGCCCTAACAAACTGCATTTAAAGTTAATTAACGGCTCGTTCAGCCACTAGACATCTTTTGATACATAAAGCCTTTCCTACCTATGAACCAGAAACTGCGTCAGAGAAGTGGAAATGTACATCCTACAAAATCCAGAGACCAAGATAACTTACCTACAGTTTGGAAGTTAAGAGCAACCATTTGGCAGCCGGCGTTCCAAAAGACTTGTGGCATGTAATTTGAAGAATCCACACGGGTTCCCTTAGGGTAAATTCGGCTTAGCTGCATTTTATTGTATCTAAACAGTGAGTAGTTAAGATATGGTACACGTAACAAAAATTGCTTAGCAGAGAGATGCAACTGCAATATTTAAATACAGGTGTTCTTCACAGAATGGCAGTGCATTCCTTCCTGAATTTCTGGAACCGTGATGCTTCCAGAGATCCACAATTTTGCAGGAGATATGATAAATACGGAGTAATTAAAGGTGCTGTTTGTTCTTGTACAGAATACTCAGACTAAGCAAAGAACTAGCACAGGCATATGCATAAAAAAGAGCATTCAGAAAAATTCCATTTATCATTACGGTTACTAATTTGAGATTTCCTGAAGATTATAGAGGTGAAACAGCTGAAAACAGAGGTGGCTCAGTTAAAAAGTGCTCTTCTGAAGTGAACATTAGAATTGGCCTCTACATAGAGACAGAAATGATGAGTGTGCACTTCTTCCAGTCGAGTCCACAAATCTCAGAGATGAGAACATGCTGCAGGTTATCTGTGGGAATAGCTCCCCATTAATCTTCTTTAAGGCGCTATTTTAACTTGACCATTCATTCTTAACCGCAATCATGATGAAGGATCACAAGGTCTAAAAAGACTGCCCCTTAGCTTTTCTTTAAAAGTTATTAAAAACATAAAAACAATAAAAAACAACTGTGTGGCAATAAACCAGCTCAGTGCTCAGGTATGGTGGGAA
The DNA here is from genome assembly GCA_013389965.1 of Todus mexicanus. Classification (NCBI taxonomy): domain Eukaryota; kingdom Metazoa; phylum Chordata; class Aves; order Coraciiformes; family Todidae; genus Todus; species Todus mexicanus. The sequence goes on along the minus strand of WEIS01068120.1, from coordinate 6,202 downwards.
AACAGGCTTTCTTCCAGGACTTTGCAAAAAACCAAGTCAGCCACATTTTAACAATTTGCTCACCATAACCCCTACCACTTCATACAGGATGATAAATTTGACAAAGAGAATATAAAGTATCAGGTCTTCAATATGTAGTTTATGCCTATTCCCTCTAGTCCTAGCCCACAGCATAAGAACTCATGCCAGCTTTTAAATTAGCTCATCTGAACTGAGGCCAATTAATTCATCTAGAAAGACAGTCAAATCTACAAATTTCATTTGGGTTCTCTATTTCCCCAGCTCCTGTCTCCGAATTTCAATAAAGCCCTGTAACAGATCTCAGATATAGAAAGGCCAAGAAAGCAGTTTTCTGAAAGTCAAGGATACTCCACAAATTCCACAGGAGACTTTGTAAGTTGCTCGAGCCCTTTGGTTTCCACAAAGGAAGACATTTCAAAACTTTTGTTGCGTTCTGAAAGTTTAAAGGGGAAATAAAATCAGTGACACATTAGAGCATGAAATCATCTGCGGTACATGAGCTGAAAACACCTGGTTTCATCTCAGTCCCCTTATCCCATCTACTGTTCACCAGCTCATTTCACCTTATCTCAAAGAGTTTCTGTACATAATCGTTCGCTGACAGCAGTGAGGTCACTCTGCACATACTCCAAAGCCACAGCTGAACTCACATCAACGCTGCCCAAATTAAGGACACTGGTACTGCCCGAGATTGCTACTGAGCCAGCTGCAGGCAACACGAAGTCAGAGCATGGGCAGAGATCTCTCACATTTGCTTGCAAAATACCACGGTGATATATTCGGGAGGTAAAGCCCAAAGTTCACAGGTGTGACGAAGAGGCCACTGTAGCAGCTTTCGTGGGGAACACAGAGGGCTCTGCTGGATCTCTAGATGTCTCTGCAGACAGATGCAAGGGCTTTGAGCCAATCTGAAGCTATAATAACTAATGTCTGTATCAGATTAAACTAAGCAGCGTGTGAGCTGTGCCTACGGCGGTTGTCGTTATCTTCGGCGTGTCAGGGTAAGGTCACATCTGTCTCAAACAGTCGTGGCAATGCTGCTATCTAATCAAGCCTGAAGGTACGCTTCTGTGTCCCAGCAGGTCTTCAGACCTCACCCCAAACTAATATGGAGCTTCTATGACATCTTTAATTTAGTTAAACCTTCTGACTTGACAGCGGTGAAAGGCT
>WEIS01068118.1:0-11913 GCA_013389965.1 Todus mexicanus | reverse complement strand
CACTAGAGACCATTTCTTTGCCCTGGCACGTGTTGAGGAGCACCGGCACATGATGAAGTCGATGCCGTTGCTTGGCTGAGCATCTGCTCGGTGTGTAGGGCGTCCTGGAAGAGCCAAACTTCCTACATTTGTATGCAAGCTGGGGAAGAAACTCCTTAGTCATTTCGGACAATTTTATATTATAGTTTGTTTGGGTTCTTAAGCTCCTTCTATTTGTATTTTTTAATTCCCACCTGTGTGCGGTATGGATCTTGGATTCTAAGAATCCCAGATGCTTAGCAGATGGTTAGCTTGAAAAAATAATCAGAGAGGCAGCAAAATTCTGTGTTCATGAGCTCCTATTTATTTCAATCTGGTGTTTTGCCTCACAACAAGACTAATAAGCAATTACTCCAGCATCTCAAATGCTTATGCAGTGTAAATGCATCTGTCAACCAGATTCAACATCATCAATAAAGCTGCCAAAGCTGTTCATAATTCAATGATATATGCTTTGAGCATCTTTTTTGAATATAATTTAAAGATTGCGGTCCTATGATTCCGGCATTATTTTCTATGTGTTTAAAATACCTCCAGCTGGAAAGATCCGTGTATGCAGCACATAATCACCTTGGCCTCTGTGGACCACTAGAAATGGTGCCATTTGGCTTGCGTGCCGGGCTTACTTTCTGGCTAGTCACTCAGAAGGCTCCCACAAGGGCAGCTGGGGCTGCAGGACTCTTTCTGGGATTCACGTATTTTCTTCCCTTCTCTCTCTTCTGGTGGAATTCACCCCTTTGCAGAACTTCGCCGAAGTGCTCTAAGCCTTACGTGCTGCACATGAAGGGATCTTGTTAACAGGGAAGGTGTGCTCGGCAGTACCCTGGGGAATATATTCTTATTTTAAAATATCTTTTACAGCCAGATGTCATTAGGAGACAAGCCGATGTGATCAGTCGCTCCATGTATGCACACACGTCTTAATTGCTTCTCTGGATTTCAACCCAGTTTGACAGAGGTGTCCCAAATTTGTTGTCATTAATGCACATCAACAAATCAGGGTGCACTTCTGCAAACTGGTATCTTGCCTCAGCATTAAAATGACTTAACTGGAATCCAGCACAGGCACTGAGCTGCTCTCCCACTGTCTAATTCCTCCCTCTTCCCCTTTCTCTACCACTGAAGCCTCCTTCCCTTGCTCTGCACCTTGCTGTGTGCCCGCGAACATTGCACATCATTATATCCCGTTAGTGCTTGTGGGAGAGAGTCCTGCTGCAGAAAGGTGGAATATTCATGCCCCAGCTGAAGAAAGAGCAGCCCCGCAAGCTCAGCCGTTCATTAGATCCCAATGCGTCCATGTGGGGAAGGTGTTTATGGATGTCCCAGCTGTAGGAAAAGCTTAAATCAGATCTCGCAGTTTGCCCGAAGACACAAAGCCATGGGAGATGATCCTTCATTAGCGTCAATGCTGGTGGAGCGATGCTTGCAACCTGGGGCATCACATTGAGAAAAAAAAGGAGTAGTTCATACGCCAAATATCAGCTGGTTCCCTACAGGTCACTGGTGTGGTGTGGGAGGACCAAAACCTGCCTGGGGTTCCAGCTTTAACTCCCGTCTGGTGCTGCAGCAGATGAACTGTAATGGCCCATTGGCCGTGCCCAGAGACCTCGGCAATGCTGAGGTGCCAGGCACTGTGCGGACTCGCGCTGAGATCAGCATCGGCCTCCCCTGCGCTAATGCTTGTACCGACAGAAACTAGCGAGTGGAGGAGTGTGGGAGGTGAGGGAGGAATCGCTACTGCCGGCAGGCGCTCAGGCTGGGAGCACAACTGGTAGCTGTGCCCAGCCAAATCATTAGCAGTTGTCCTGGTTTGCCACCTGCCCGCCTGTTATTTTCTGATCACACTCATCCCGTTGGGGAGTTTCAGCATCCAGAGGGTGATAGACTCTGGTTCCTGGTTGAAATGAGGAGGGGGCATCTATGTAGCTTTGCCAAAAGGCCTCCCTGGGAAGCGCGGTGCTCTGCTCGCTGCATGGAGAATTCCACGCGCTGCTCGTGCCGTGTCCGGAGGAGCTGGAGAGCTGCGGTTTGACTCTGTCTCAGCGCTGCTGCATGCCCGCGGCTGGGCATGGTGCCCAGCAGCTCTTGGGCCAGTGCCAGCAAAGCCGGTAATTACCACTGAGCAGGGTTTGTCACGCTTGTGTCCTGGGGCTGCTCCTACCGCCCCTCCTGGGGCTGAGCCTTCCAGCCCCTATAACCAAAGCCACCTGGGAGCTGGCATCTCACCAGGTCCGGATGGACCCTGCTCTGCTTTCCTCCTTGGTCTCCCCTCTGAGGGACAGAACCGAACTTTTTGTCACTGCATAATGGGATTTATTGTCACCCTCTTGTTTACCAGCTTCCCTTCAGCTGTGTGTGCGTGGTGCTTTTCTGTCAGGATACTCTCTCCTCTTACTTTCCAAGTGTGGTGCACATTTTCCAGCTCCAAGTCGAGCAGCTTATCAGTGGTAAGAAAGCAATGCTCACTGGAGTTCTTCTCTGTCTTATCTCTGCCACCGAATTCACACGTACGCTCTTGGCCATAGGCTTTTTGTTGCAGCTCTGAGGAGGGACCGACTGTTCCTCCCATCAGGATCATTCTGTACGAGTCCAAGTCCTCCGTTTGATTTGCAGTATGCTAATTTACCCTGCCTCTGCTTTCTACCGACCCACTGGTGTGAGTGTCTCTTTCTTCTGGTTTCCATTGTGCCTTACGCCAGAGTTAATGGAATACGGATTTCTGAGCAAGGAGAGATCCTAATGATTTTTTAAAAAAAAATAATTTTTTTTTTTTTTTAAGTCCGTGTGTGAATAAGAATCCGAGTCTATCAGTGCAGGAGACAATCCTGCACAGTTTAATTTCTCTGCTCTCTCAACTGTGTCAGTTCCTGAAGGGACAAAAGAGGAGGGGGGGGGAAAAAAAGAGAAAAGATAGTTAAAGCAACGCACGTTGAGCAGTAGTCCAAGGTTAGAGAAAGGAAGTGGTTTGGAATCAGCTCTTTGGAAAACGGTGTCTCAGCTTCAGGAGGGACAGGCCAGGGAAGGCTGAAGGTCTGAAGGGGGAGAGCTTGGTGCAGGACGCCTTTGTCGCTCACATCCACAGCTGGTGCTCTGCGAAGCCCAGGTCACGCTGGACGTGCACTCCAGGGTCTGATAGATGTCCATGCGTCTGTCCTCCTGGCCAGAAACCTCCGTTGAGGACTGAGCTCATTTGACTCTAGTCCCTGCCCTGAGTACTCAGAAGCTCTCTGGGGAGGACCATGTCTCTCCTTGGCCCTCTGCCGTGCCAAAAGCCTGCAGGCAAAGGAGGCGAGGAGGCCAGGGCAGGCTTTAAGGTCTCCCAAATCTGCGGAGGTGGTTGTGGCATTTACCCAGGAATAACAGGGGCTGTCTAATGCCCAGCTGCATCATCTTCATAGCCAGCCTTGGAAAGTTTCCCTTTCTTAGGAGATTTTGGAGTGACCACGTGCTAGTCTTTTCCCATGCCAACAGAAAAACGTCCTGCCTGAGATTTACTTTAGTGAACCTGTTTTCTCCCAATGTTAATTCCTTCATTGGTCCTCAGGAATAATCCAGGTGGCTTTGACCAATCTGAGGTTGGGTTTTGGCTTTTTCGTTTCTAAATTCTCCAAAAATTAAGTGCTCCTCTGATGAATGCTGGGAAGAAATCTGCTGGATAACATATGTCTCGGCACTGGGCTGGTTTGTAAGGATGGTTTTTTTGGTCTGTTTCCCCGATGTTTTGTGAATCCTTCTCATCACTGCTGAGTCCTCCTGTTTTCACATCTGCACGTGTTTGAATCAGTCCTTTGGAGTCTTCAGTAAAAATAGACTTAAAATCTGGGTTTGCCGGGAGCATCCTCTGCCTCTCTCTGTGAAATCAATGGAAGGCTTACCAAAACTCCAGCAACAAGCAGCGAATATAGACTTCTACCATCAGGCTCAGGGGGAATTACAGGATCACTTTGGCTTGCATATTTTTATAGGGGAGATTACATCCCATAATTTTACTCCATTTCAAGCTTTCACAGCTCAGAAGTTTTTTTCTAAGACCATGGAATAAGTGGAAAAGCGGAGGTGGCTTCCCCCTCCCAGCAAGCCCTGCTCAGTGGTTAAACCCAGCCTGGTTTTACAGCCAAGAGGTACAAGGAGGGGGGGAAAAAAAAGATGACAGAAAAATTTAAAACACTTCATGAAGTATTTCACAGAAGAGTGATGTGGCGTATATAGGCCAGTTAATAGCGCGGTGTAAGTGTTTTACTGGCACCCATACACGATGCAGTCGCCACAGGAGCTCATGATAATAAAACCTTTAATCGATACCATATTACTGCCGTGTCCTGAGCCAAATCCCGTTGCTATCGCTCATGTGAGTGATCCCCTGGGCGGTGGTGGGACTCCCTGGGGAAGGAGCCAAGCCAAGGTCCTGAGTAGCTTCCACAGTTACACACTGGTGCTGTGCAAGCTAATGGGCGTGGTGGGCTGAGCAGGTCTCCACCCTGTAATTGGTGCAGCTCTAAAGCTTCATTATTCCCCAGGCTGCAATGTGCTCTTGCTCTTGCACTAGATGGTGATGCTTTGCTCTTTGCATTGAGGCAAAGTGCGCGGTTTCTGTAGACATATCAAGTCAAGTAGGCTTGGAGGCTGCAGCCTCTGATGGAGGATGATGGCCAGGCAATACCCGGGGTGGCCCAGGCCTTTGAAAGGCACAGGGTGTCTTTAGACTCGAGAAGCTCCAGGGTTCACTTCTCCATGCAGGAGAGCGTGGAAGTGGCTGGTGAGACTCCCATCCTGGTCTCGCTGAGGTTGCTGCTGGGAGGTGTCCTGGGGAACACACCAGCAGGTAGAGCTCTGCTGACAAACTCCAGCAGGAGCTGCAAAAATCACTCCCGAAAGTGGAGCCTGGAGGGAAAACCAGAACAATGTGAGAGCCCTCAGGAGCCCACGGAGAGCAGATCATTACAAAGCTGCTCCAGCTGCATAAAACCCTCATGCTGTTTCTCAGAGAGTTTCCCCGCCTCAAGGCTCGGTGTAAATTCGGCCCTGTTTGTGGAGGTTACCAGGCCAACTCACTTCAAATTGATCTTTCTCTCTGCATTATCGTCAGAGGTAACTGAAAACAATCAAGGAGCGGGCACGTGCAAGCACCCAAGTGGACATAAATCCCAATATCCTCCCTGTTCTGCAGGCTGGATTCCACCAGGCAGATTGGGCCTGGGGTGGAAGTTAGGCCCGTTTCTGCTTCAAGTCACATTTTTTTTCCAGCAGAAGAAGTAGAAACGTCAGGTTTCGGGACCTTCTGCATCTCTGCCTTTTGCACCAACTAAAACCCATCAGACTCCAATCAAAACTTGTCCCCTGTTATCTCGGCAGTCGCTGACGGTGATGGATGGAGACAGGTTTCGAGGATCAAACACGAGACAATCCGTACTGCGTTTCAAACCACCTCAGGCTTTTAAGTGCCAACAGGACATTTGGGGGACTCGATAACACCAATCGCGCTTCAAAACACCTCCGCGGGCCCCACCGACCCTTCTTCCCCATCGTTCTAAATTAAAAGCTTTCTCCAAGATACTTCAGCTTATTATCCCATGTGCATTTTGTGCCTTGCTTTGTTAGGGAAGAGCCGTTGAATGAAATGATAACTCCATGGTTCTATTTTTTTCTTTCCTTTACCCACCAGTGGCTTGCTATTTTTATTTTTATATTATTATTATTATTCTATTTTCTGCCTGGAGGCGTTTCAGAACAAAGTAACTTTGAAAATCACAGGATTTCTTTAGTGCAATGTCTGGAGATAAGTTTACTGTGCCTTTACAGGATATAAGTAAACACATTTCTTAAATATATTCGCAGCTACCAAAAAGTAAATCCCGCGGTGGCTTTAGGCAAGCAGAATACGGGTGGAGGCTGTCAGAGCAGAAGTGTGCACCTCAGGCAAGACCGGTCTGGGTTGGTGGGATGCTGCAATCTCTTTCTCCTATTTTCTTTTTTTTTTCTTTCATTCCTTGAGGGCAGGAGGACACGACGAGGGCAGGAGGAAACTGGGGGACCTCTGAGCTTAGCACCGAGCTGCAGGGAGCTGCTGTTGCATCTGTTTGTCAAGAAGTACCTTGGGACCTCAACGTGGATTTCACAGCAAGTGACACCGGAGGGAAATTGTGAGCAAATGGGCTCAGATTCTGCTCAGGGGAAGCGGAGAGCTTGCCGCTCCCATTCACGGTGAGGCTGGAGCACAGCGCAGCTCTTTAATTTCATATTACGCGACTGCTGGAGAATGCGTAATTTGCTCCGATGACTCGAGGCAAAGCAGGTTGGTTTTTACACGTCTTTCACATCATTTTTCAAGGCTGCCGACATCACTGGCTGCCTTGAGGGCTAGCGCGGTTCAGAGCCGAGCACTCAGACACCTGCCCTGCCTCTCGCGGGCGCTCTGGGCACGGCGCCGGGAGCTCAACCCAGGGCAGGAGGAGGGGAGCAGAGGATGGATGTGACACCCCAAAGAACAGTGCGGAGCCAGGCGAGGTGTCAGGGAGTGATTTCTCTGAGTCGTCCCAGCTCCGTGCTGTGCAGATATAATAACGAAGCCGTAACAAAATCACACTTTGTCCTCACTGAACCACGAGCGATGGAGGAGGGTGCAGGGATGGGGCAGCTCCTGCTCTTCCTGGTATCTATAACAAGCCACCTCGCCTCATCTAACCCCTAGAAAGCTTCTTGCTATATATACACCATCTTTATATAGCGTAAAGATTTTTTCCCTGTCAACTGAGGTACGCTGTGGAGGTGTGATGGAAGGCTCAGCCTCACCTAGTTCGTTAGTACAGCCGATCTCCACCCCAGAAATCGGGGCTGAAGCTCTCGTCCCCCCGCCTTCCCCATCACCTGGGGGTGCGTGGGACCAGCCAGCAGATACGTCTATTTCTTCTTTTATTTTTTCTTTTGTGCCCGGTGTCCTCCCACAAAACCTTCCTGCCCCCACGTGAAGCCCCACAGCTCTGGGAACGTGCCCTATTTCTTTGTGCTGAGAAGGGGAGATCATAAAGAGCGAGACGTGATGTGTAGGCAGCTAAAATTTTGTACTTTTCTGAGCATTAATATCGCGATGACGCTGTCTAAATAATGTTCAGGGATCTGGCTGCTGTGTTACCTACCCTAATCAGGATTTACCGCTGTAATAAATTAGCCCCTAAGCCAAAGAATCAAAAATAATTGGCCTCTCATCTTGGTCCCCATTTTATCCTGGTCCTTTTTCACGTGTCCTCTTTCTCTTATGCGTTTTCTGACATTTTTTCCCCCTTTTATTCCTTCTCAGGGGCCACTTTCTGATTCTTTTCCATACCTCACACTCTTCTTGGGGTTAACAGACCTGGTTTCTTGTCCCGTTTCTCCTCCAGCCGTTTCAAGCTGCTGTGTGGCATAGCAGGAGCTCACCTCCTCCTGGAGCAGGGTGACCCAGCGCTGGCCACAGCCCAGCTTGGGGGGCTGCAGGAGAAACCCCCAACAAGTTACCACGGTTGTTGTGGTCAGGGAGGTGCTGAGGCACTGCAGTGGAGGTTGTAAGGACATCAGCATCACAGCTGGGTTTTAAATGGACTTTAAAATGAGCTACGCGTCTTATTGCTCTCAAGTAATAGTAGGTGACCTCCAAGCATGAAATGCAACTGGGCGGGGGGCTAAGGTGCTTTTGATGGCCTGTGGATTTTCTGCATCTTTTTCGTGTGGTTCTGCTTTATGTGTTTAACCCGAAGGCTTCTGACAAAGCTCAGCAGCACGTGGCCTTAGTCGTTTGACCTTCCAGTGACTCCAGCTCCTACCGTACCCCCGCTGCGTCGCAAACCACCTGCTCCCAGAGTAACCTGCCAAGGACTCGGGCATCTGGCCCTTGGGCAGGAGATGATACAGGGTGAGGGCGACTGGGGAGAGAGGTGAATTAATAAGGGCAGGTCTGACACGAAGGCTCAAAGCCTTGCTGAATGTGGCCTTTGGGGGGGTTGCCCCAAAGGTTTATCCCCATGACATGCTCTGAAAGTTGTCACAGCAGAAAATGTTCCATCAAGAGCGGCTGGTACAGGCTTTATTTATCTCGAGCGGTGAGAGACAATGGGCTCAAAACCGCGAGTGAATATATGTATGTGTGCGTGTGTCTGTATGTATAGGTACCAGGAGGCATGGAGAGCATGAGCCTCCTCCTAGCAGATGGCACGAGCCCCCTGAGCTCCACGGCCACGGGTGCATTTGGTGATGTTGCTCAGTGATCTCCTTTGGGCTCCCCACCAGCGCTGCCTGGTCGTGTCACTCGGAGCCCAGCAGCTCTGAGCCGGTTTATTCAACAGTGGAGCCGAAGTGGGAACAACTTTGACCACTCTGAGCAATCCCAGCTAGAACAGCTTGAAAGAGTGAGGGGTGATTTGTCAGATCTTTTATTTAAAGGAAATAATAATAATAATGATAATAATAATGATAATAATAAAAATGGGCGGGGGTTGTATTTATTTTTTTTCCTTTTTCTTTTTTGTTTGAGCTGCTAATGTTCCTTTTGCGTGCAGGCACGCGATGCCGCTCCTGCTTCCGAATGCACACGGCAGAGTGCAAAAATCAAGATTGCATCTCATGCATAATTCACGGCCCAGCAAAACCCGCTTCACCAAATTACCCGAGTCGATTCCTCCGGTGGGGCCGGGGCGGGGGAAAGAGGGAGGGGGGAAAAAATAAAATAAATAATGGTAACAACTATCTTCCTACAGAAAAGACAAGATAAACAGATGAAAAATAGGCAGGCAGAGCTTTTCGGAAGAGAGGGGTCAATTCAGAAATGAAAGATAAAGATGATGTGGTTGCCGAGCGCGGAGCTGCGGGTTTGGGCATGGGATGGGGCAGCAGCATTAGCAGGTCCCAGAGCCCTTGAACAGACACGGAGAGCCCAGAGTTGCCTGTGGAGTGTCCGAGGGCTTCATTTTGTGGTGTTGGGAACTTATTAAAGGAATGGCTTCCTGGGAAGATTGATAGGAAAAGGGGTTAGTTGTCAGTTTATTTATTGCTTTTGATTCGCTGGTTTGCAAAGACGCGTTGCAGCTCTGCGCTGGTGCTTGAAGCTGGAGTTTTGCGCCGCTCCTTGGGAGACAGGAGCGAGCTGTGCAAAATACAGGTTTTATGTCTGGGAGGGTGGCGAGGAGGGGGAGAGAAAGGTGGAAGGGGCCACTAAAGTGACTTGAAATAATCCTTGTTTCCGTGGTGTCACCAGCCCTGGAGCAGCTGCGGCTTCCCCTGCTCTTGCCAGTTGCTGTTTTACAGCCTGGAGAATGAGAGAATGGTTTGGGTTGGAAGGAATCGTCTCGTGCCAATCCCCCTGCCATGGGCAGGGACACCTCCCACTAGAGCAGGTTGCTCAAAACCCTGTCCAACCTGCCCTTGAACACCTCCAGTGATGGGGCATCCACAGCTTCCCTGAGCAACCTGTGCCAGGGTCTCACCACCCTTCACAGTAGAGAATTGTGCAAGGCAAAGGGCAGCACCAAAACCTCAGCAAGTGCTAAACGTGCTGGTAACTGCACCTGGACAATAACGCCAGGGGCTTCTGGATCATTATGATTCTATGTAGAACACCCTTAAAGACTGTTTGGGATTGTTGTGGGGTGTTTTTTTGATGTGAGTAAAAAGAAGTCAGTCAGCCCTGGCTCCAGATCTCATCTTTTTAATGTCATTCACACCAATGAGCCCAGGCTGGATCCTGTGAGGTGTGTTTGGGTTTATTTCAGCTCTCTGCAAGCAGGAGACGTGCAGGACAGGCAGGAGCACAAACCCAGAGCGGCAGCTTCATGCTGGAGGACTCGCGGCCACAGGTACGTGCTGGGCTCTCCCAGCTCCATCCAGCTCCCGGCGCTGCGGCCTCGCTTCTCCGCCAGCACAACTTGCTTTTGCCATCTAGTGGCATTCCCAAAAAGGCTCAGAAATGGACCTGGGGAGCCAAGGTGGAGACGGGTGAGGTCAGGGAAGGAAAAGCAGGAGAGTCATGTATAGCGGGGGGTACCTGTGGTACTCGGGCAGCTTTTTTCCGAGTCGTCAGAGGGATGAACATGAGAGCAGCCTGCCAGGCTTTGCAGAGCCTGCTGCTGGTAGGGGCAGGTTGGTGCCGGCGTTTACCAGCCTGCGAGGCCCGGCCAGAGTCAGCATCTCCAACACAACCTGGCTGAGCATGTTTGCAGTGTCCAGAGACTGGACACCCTCTGCCAGCAGCAGAACTGTGTCTAGAGGAGCAAACGGCCGTGCGCAGGCACCTACAGTAGTTGCTGGGGTGCATTCAAGGGCTTTAAAGCCGTGGGGGCTAGCAGAGTAGCAGTGGGGGCTAGTAGGGTCTCAGGGAGGGGTTGACCCAGCAGGTGACCTTGCTCCCAGCAAAGCCGTGCAGCCGCTTCCAGCTTCGTGCTTCAAGCCCCAGCCCACACCTGCCCCGAAGCTGCGCCAGGGCAGGTTTAGGTTGGATGTTGGGAAGCGCTTCCTGACGGANTTTGTCGAGATTAAAATACCCCACAAAGCTGCTGCACTTTTGGTTTTTTTAGACGCTTGAATGCATTAGCATTGATTTATTTTTAATACAACCAAACCCGCTGTGATTTCTTTTTTTAATTTTTATTTTTTTTCCCTAATATTATTTCTCTTTGTTCTCTTTGGCAGAGGTAATTACGGTTTGGGCCTCCTGGCCGTGCTGCCCTGCAGGGCTGCCCGGCAGCACCAGGGACTTGTGTCCATCTGTGTTGTCCCCTCTCAAATTTTCCTTTAGTCAGTGCTCCCGTGTAGCTCCGCGTGTTGTAGCGGGGGGAATAAAGAGAAGGAAAAAGCTTTTTTTCTTTTTTTTTTGCTTATTTTCCCCCTTATTCTCAGTTGACTCTCAGCACGCTGTTGCAGAATGGCCACAGCCTGGTTGGTGCCTGCAAGAGGTTCGAGGTGACAGGTAAAGTCAAAAGACAACCCCCCCCAGGTCTCCCCTCACCTTCCCCCAGCTTCCTTCCTGAACCTCTCTCGGTGGTATTTCGAATCACCTTGGGCATGTAATGAAAGTACGGGCAGGAACTCACTAAGCAAATGAACCCCTTCCTTTTAATTCCATTTGCTTACACTGCTTATTTTTCTCCCGCGTAATTATTTTTAAAGGAAAATTTAATTTTCCTTAATGGGAACCAAGTTTAACGCTCCCTAAGCTTTGTCTTCCGCAGCCCTCCATCTGCTAAGCTTTTTTTTGTTGTTGTTCTTTCTCTTTTTTTCTTTTTTTAAATTATTTTTAAACCAGCCCAGTAAATCGTGTGTGTTTAAGAGGCACTTCTTATTAAGATAAAAATACTTGGATCTTGCAGGATCTCATCTGTTTGATAAAGGGGTGATGATACACGGCATTTTTTTTCCCCCTGAAGTTAACCACATCTCAGGAGCAACTCTGTCCTGTCACCCTGCCTCAACCGGGCGCAGCAATCGGAGCTGATCAGAAGGAAAACAAGGGTCAGGAGAAGAGCTCTGGGAGGTCAGAGCAGAGACCGTGAAGTAGTAAGTGGCAAATCAGGTCGGGAAAGGGAAACACTTTATTTATTTGTTTATTTAAGTACAGATGGGGGGGTGGGGGTGGGGGGAAAGCTGCACAAGGACCGCGAGGTGGGTGTACTATATATAGATGTACAGCTGTTGGCTTCAGGTGTTCTAACTCCAAACCGTAGGATGATTAATTTTGAAAGTTGAAATGTATAGCAGATTCTGATTACATCTGAGTGTCTATAATTTAGCTACTTAGTAAAATTAACTTGACGTTTTTAGTGAGCTGCGAGGACAATAATGTGTGAAGAGACTGAAGAACAAGTTTGACTGCATGCTCTTCCCTTACCTCCCCCTTCCCCACTTTGCAAAGTT
>WEIS01068111.1:0-13915 GCA_013389965.1 Todus mexicanus | reverse complement strand
TTCAGTATTTTGTGTTTGATTTGCAACAAGGTAATTCTGTAGTGTCTTTCAATTTTTGTTATCCTACCTCATTTCTTCCTCATTCTTCCAATTGTTACAGGTGAAATGGAAACAGATGAACAAGATGATGAATCCAGCCAGGATCAAGAACTTCCTTCAGAGAATGAAAACAGCCAGTCAGAAGACTCAGTTGGAGGCGACAATGATTCTGAAAATGGTTTATGTACTGACGATACTTGCAAAGGTCAACCACTTACGGGACACAAAAAGCGATTGTTTACATTCCAGTTTAATAATTTAGGCAATACTGACATAAACTACATCAAAGATGATACCAGGCATATTAGATTTGATGATAGGCAACCTAGGCTTGACGGTAAGTCATGGGGAACAGGTTGGGCAACATTTGATTCTGGTACTTTTTTCTGACTCCACTTTCACAGAGCAGTGTTTCATTCTCTCTGTGTGCTATTTGATATATCTTTTTTCCCCGATAGTAAATTCTGTTATTGTATTGGTACTGTAGTTAACTCCTAGAAATGCAGAAATTGTGTGTGCTTCAATTTTTCATCTTAAATTCATGCTAGCATTGTTTAATTCATTTTGAAGAGTGTTTGCCCAAATTTAATACCATTCCATGTAAAGCAAGAGTTAGTATTAAGAGAAAACATGTTTTTAATCTTAGAAAGATCTTTCCTTGCTTTGGATTGGGAGCCTGAATTGAAGAAGAGATATTTTGATGATAGTGCAGCAGAGGTAAGCTGTTTGCGTTGGTCCCCTTCCCATCTCTAATAAAAGTGAAATGTGAAAAATACAACTTAATTAACGTGACATAGAGATCGTAAGTCTTCAAAAGAAGTAGTATATCTTCTAGTATGTCTTCTTTCACATTATTCGTAGTAAATCTGTTGTCATAAATAAACTTCTTTTACACATCTAAGTTATTAGCAAATCTGAGGCTTAGTGATTATATGAAGCTGTGAAAGCTTTTTGCTTTAATGGCTTCTGATCAGTTTTTCCATATATAGGAGCTTTGTAGTTACTGTTTATAGTAAGACAACATCACTAAAATGAGTTTTGTTTCATTTGTTCTCTTAACTCAAGAAATACTTCTCTTTAGGATTTTGAAAAACATGAAAGTGTGGAATATAAGCCTCCCAAAAAGCCTTTTGTGAAATTAAAAGATTGCATTGAGCTGTTCACAACAAAGGAAAAACTAGGTGCTGAAGACCCATGGTAAGGACAAAAAATTGAAATTGTTCTATGGTGTATTTCTCAAAATGTAATTAAAACCACACTTGAATATTTACAGAGATACCTAAGTGTTTTCTTAATAGTGTTTTGCATCTCGTGATTTCAATTGTAGCTGAAAATTCTCAATGTTCTCTATTTTGATCCACTTCTTAACTAAAATTGTTACTATACATAGAAGGTTCAGAATTCGGAGGCAGGGTAGATCCATAAGATACTCTGATTTGTGAACTGTGATCCTCCGTGAATGTATAATATTGTGCCAAGTCCAATGCAGTGGTTTCAGTATTTCTTTCTGAGATGAGAGAGGTTGCTGCACACTGAAGTGGTTTTTTTATGCAAATACATAACTTGCCTTGCATTGATATATGAAATAGGGATGTGCTTAAACAACAGGTTCCTGGGTTGCAGGATGTCTGCAGTCAGTAGAACTTCTCAAATTCATGTTCCAACCATTAAGTTTTTGGCAGAGACTTTTATTCTGATTCATGGTCCTTCCCAATTATGATTACTTACAGTTGTAGGGTGTTCCCATACGATCCTTCTTTTCCAGGAATTTTCTAGCAGGTAAGAATTCTTCATCAACACCTGAAGCTCAGAATTGTTTGAAAAGAGAGTCTGATACTTTCTCTTTTGTGGATGGTTAAAAGTTGCGGAAGCTTTGTCAGCAGAGATCCTCCTTTATCTGGGCAGGGGAAGGGGCTGACTTTCTGACTTGGCTGGATTATACTTGAGATTCCGTGTAACTCCAGCATGGTGAAGCACTTCTATTTTTGAAACAGATTTTAAGCAGAGTATTTAAACTACAAAATACAACTATTGCGGAAGTCAAGCAGTTGCTACTGGATACATCTCACCAGAGGTCATTAATCACATCCATCGTTTATCAGGTCTTCACAAGTCTGATCTATGAGAGCTCATCATACCCAGTCCAGTTCTATTTGTATTCCAGATACTCTAAGCTGAGAAAACAGTTTTTCCCTGACAGCTTGCCCTTACGCTTAGACCACTTCACAGAAGAGTTGCTTCCATGCGTTGTTCTTCCTTACCTTCCTCCCTGAGCCTTTAGTTCTTGAAAGATTCCAGTATGCACTGCAGGGAACAGGTATGTGTAAGTCACAGCCTGTTTAGGACTTGTCTGCTAAGGAGGCAAGTTTTTTTAGTAAGGGGTTTTTTAAGGTTCCAGTAGTCACTGTTACCTGCTTTTAGTGGTAGGTGGGAGATGGATGAATTTGGAAATTGAAACTCAGAACCACTACAGTTATCTGTTATTTATGGGGTTTTTTTATATAGACGGTTTTTCTGAAGTATTTTCATAACCCTTCATATTTTATTTTTTTTATAAGATATGAGAAAGATGTGTTTTAACTGAAGATACAGGGACTAAAATAGGAGATGAAAATCCTCTTTTGGGGATGTGTCACAGTTTGGAGTCAGGGCACCCCCCAAATCTGCAACAGAACGCTCTCTTCCCCTCCCCGCCCAAAAAGGGAAGAAAGGAAATAAAGGAGAGAGACTTACCTACTAGGAAAGGAAACTAGAACAGCTTTACTAAGAAAAATGAATAATAATAATAACAACAATAATAATAAGGTAAATATATACAAATACGTACAANCTAACCCAAACCAGGACAGGATGATACTTCTGTGTTTAAAATGCTGTCGAGCTTCACTGTGAGCACACTGGCGCCTCATGTTTTAAACTGAAAGGGATATCAGTAGCATTAGTAAGAGAAGATGGTACCTCTGTGTGTGCGTGTGTTTCAGCGTTTGCTCATTCATTTCTCCCATGTTACTGACTTTCTCTATGAAAATATATTTTAACATGCATACAGACTGCCGTTTTTAAAATTGATTATTGTTATTCTTTTAGGTATTGCCCAAACTGTAAAGAACATCAGCAAGCTACCAAGAAGTTAGACTTGTGGTCGCTGCCTCCCGTACTGGTAGTTCATCTAAAGCGCTTTTCCTACAGCAGATACATGAGGGACAAGTTGGATACACTGGTTGACTTTCCAGTAAAGTAAGAAACTTAATTGATTTGATACTAGAAGTATAAAAGTGAGCATGACTAGAGCACGGGTTTAATTCAACAACTAAGTAAAATGGTTTTGTTCTCAGCTTCCGTGTGTGGATCCGGTAAACGCTGATGACAAAATGCTTGTAGTTGAAAGTACAAACTTGGAAAAATAATAACAGTAGATAAGTATGGAAGAACTCTGTCAGTCGTTTTGGATAAGAATACTGGTTCCTGTTCCATACCTTACAGAGTGAAAGATGCATTGTCAGTGTAGTCTGGTGTATGTGGGTTTTGTGGGAAATTCAAAGTAAAGTGCTCAAAGACCCCCAAAATGTGAAATGGTTAAAAATATTATTAACACAACCTTCTTCTGGTTGTTTTTTATGTGTGTTTTGTTTTGTTGTGTGTGTGTTTTTTTTGTTTTCTTTTGTGTTTTTTTTTAAACAGCGACTTGGACATGTCAGAGTTCCTTATTAATCCCAATGCAGGGCCTTGCCGCTACAACTTGATTGCTGTCTCAAACCACTATGGAGGAATGGGCGGAGGGCACTGTAAGTTGATTTCAGACATCACCAATTCTACGTGTCAGCTTTCTTGCCTCGTTTATTTTGATTTAAGTACTGACCACTTGAAATCAATGGCATTTTTTTGATGGTTGTGGGACAATTTTTTTCATTACCTTGAAATTCTTTCACAAGTATTCTAACACAAAAATCTGTGTGAAATGAGCATCCAAGGATAATTGTAGATTCTTTTATACTTCTAGCTATGCGTATTGTGAAAAGACAAAATCTGAGAGCACCATAGGAGCTACTGTACTTGTACAACTGATTTTGTCTTTCTTGTCTGTATTTTTCTACATTCCTCCTTGAAGGAAGTGAGAAAAATGAAAAAGTGGCAGAGAGATTTTAGTTTGATTATCTTTTCTCACTATCTCTTCTCTTTAGAAAGGGAATGATACTGGTTAAGCTTCCTTTGCTTAGATCTATGAAGATAAAAAGTCCTTAGACATTTTACTTTTTTTCTCCTAGATACTGCTTTTGCAAAAAATAAGGATGATGGAAAATGGTACTACTTTGATGACAGTAGCGTGTCCACTGCATGTGAGGACCAAATAGTGGCAAGTACTGTTTGCGTTTCTAAAAGTGGGACTGTTGATAATGTTTTCTTCTTTGAGGGAAGAAAAATTAAATCATGAACCTTGCAATAAATGCGTAGGTAGTAATTTGCGTTCTTTCAAAGGACAGTACAAACCAAAAATGGTTTGCTCCAACATGCAAAAATAAGTTATGTGAAACATTTGGTTTTCTTTGTAATTTTACCTTGTAGACTTGGAAGCAAAAAGAAAAAGGATAACTTGGATGGTAAATGTTTTGTCTGGAGCCTCATGAGTATATTACGCTTCTCTCTTTTACAGTCCAAAGCAGCATATGTGCTCTTCTACCAGAGACAGGACACAATCAGTGGAACTGGCTTTTTCCCTCTTGACCGGGAAACTAAACAAGGTGCTTCAGCTGCCACAGGCATCCCACTAGAAAGTGATGAAGACAGCAATGAAAATGATAATGATATAGAAAATGAGAATTGTATGCACACTAACTAATGGAAGAACTAGAAGCCATAAAAGAGACTTTCCTACCGGGGATACCTGTTGAAAGAGTGAAATTGCCCACCAAATTAAGAATAAAAATCTGAGATGGGGAATTTCGGATAACAGAATGTAAATCTTTATTACATTTAACATGTGCAGTACTTGAAGTGAAACAATAAAAAATTAAACAGAAATTGTCTCTAATGCATTTACAGTCTTGTATTCACAAGCTATATATAGGAAATCACAAATAAACCCCTTTTAAGTTTTCTGCTGCTCTTCGGATGAATTACGTTTTTCTTTTGTTTTGGATGTGAGTTAATAACTAAAATGTTAAATCTGTGGACTTCTGACATTTATTTTCTTAGTACTGCAAGAATACTACTGCCAAGCCTAGTTTCTGGATTAGTATATACATGTTCCTTAGGCTGTCACACAGACTACAAGTAAAAATGTCATAAATATATAAGTAGTTTTCTTGAAACAGCAGATTTTTGTTTCTCCCTTTCTTCTTTTTCTTTTTCTTTGTTTTTTTTTTGTTTTTTTTCCAAATTCGATCACATAGAAGAAATAGCTTGAAAAGGTGTTTTAACCTTTTGTGATATAGTTGAGTATCCAGAATATTATGTTCATCTTACCGCTGCTGTGGAACAGGTTCTGGATTTCATGCTGCATTAACAAAAAGTTTTTCAATTAAATGTAAGTATCCTTTGTTGCTTGTTGGAATCTAATCTGCAGACATAATTCCTGTTATCTTGCTTATAAGAAATGCATCATTTTAATCTGGTGTCAGTCCAAAATTGAAAATTGTGCTCTAAGTTCTCTCTCCCCGGGTTTTGTAGTTTGAGAGCTTGCAAACTACTCTGTAATATGGTCAGAGTTAATAGTATTCTGTATCCATAGTAATGACTGTATCGGGCTTAGACGAGGATTTTTTCAATATAACCTGCCTTTAAATTGTTAATTAACAAAATGGACTTTAAAGGTAGGCCTGTTAATTTTCTTCGTGTGTTCCTGAAGGAATTCACCATAGCCTTACAGCATATCGGAAAAGGTAACTCGTTCTAAGAGAATTGGCATTTGCATGTTCAAGTCAGAACCTGTACAGTACATAAGGCATACAAACTTCGAATTGGGTTTTAGTTCACTATGTTCAGGGGTCCAGGATGCCAAAATAAGTGTGACATAAGTTCGAAACCTTTTTTAATTTGCTGCTTTCCCTTTGATCTAGTTGGAAGAATGTATTGTTGATTTGTATACAATACTGCCTTTGAGAGGGGCTCTTAAAGAGTGGGGGCACACTTCACATATCTACTACCTGGAGAGTTGCTTTGTGTCCCACTGTTTAAACAAATAATTTAAAAAAGAAAAAAAGCAAAAAGTATGATGTTCTTCACTTGAACTAATCAAATACAATAGGTTATAAATTGTGTATTGTAAATAAAAGTTCACTCTGTGAGTGCACATTTTGGTAAATTATTTATTTATGTTAGCATTAAAAAGTTAAAAAAAAATAAATTGCATTTGACCAGGATATAAATGAGGTATGTTGGACATGGCTTTGCTTTATACCTTGATATTAAAACTGGTGTTTCATCCTGGTATTTTAAAGCTGCTTTGAGGTTGTTTTTTTCGTTTGAATTTTTTTTTTAAATGTAAACTAACCTCCTGCATGACAGAGGTTAAAATTTTGTCTGCACTTGAGTTCACTTGGGTTTACATTTGAAATGCGCATGTTTATTTATACAGATTTCAATAAAGCTATTCAAGGCCTTATTTAGTCTTCCATTTTCTTACAAATTCTTTTTGCGCAGTGTTCATATAATGGGTACTCTTTGTCGAAAGTTTATATTCTCCGTTACAAAATGGCAATTTAATGACCAATACAAAATATTTATATCTAATATCTTCTGGAAATACTAGTAAAGGGATCCTCTCCTGGCATTGTCTAGGTCTAAAAACATCTATAAGGCTGTTTATTGTCATAAACCCCCATTATTTATTTTTTTTAAAGAATACTGTAACAGTAAGCAATCAAATGGAAAGATACTAAGTGAGATGGTTGAAGTGAGGCAGTATATTTAAGATCAGACAAACCAATATGGTGCAGAGGAGATAATGCAAGCTTTTGACTTACAGCTGTATCTAGGTGTGGAATACAGTAACCCAATACAAAGTTATGTACTAAGTAGCTTGTGAGTTTAACTTGCTGCTTTTAACAAGACAGCTTGAGAGATGAGTTTTCTCTGTGGAGTAGAGGAGGTAATCCTGGAGAAGTGATCCCCTCTATGAGTAACACACACAAAGAGCCCCCCTACATTCACAATCCCATTGGTTTTCCCATATCATGTTAGCCTAGAATATGCTTGGAAAAATCATAAAGGAGAAAAAGATCTGGTTTGACTTGACAAAGTTTCACTTTGGAGTTTGTAGATTGGAGCTTTAATATCTTGATATTGATCAAAGTAACATTAGGAAAGAATAACAGTTTCTGAAATGTTTTTTTTTGTTACTGTAAATTTGGCTTCCAAGATTACACACATTGAGGTTTTAAGCTTCCTAATCAGATACAAAAATCAATAATCTTTCTACATGACTGTCTCAAAGGTTTCTGGGAATTCAGCCAAGTCGTGAGTTTCATAAAACTGATGTATTCACACACGTGATAATTAATCCAGTGTGGACATGCTTAAAATGAAAACCTACAGAAAGCATATTATTCTTCACAGTATCTATCAAAAGTTATTGTCGCTCAGCTAGTCATTTATATGGAGAAGAAAGAGGATCCGAACATCTCTTTTTATGAATCGTGTCTGATAAAAATCTACAGCGTGCTTTCTTCTTTGAGCTACATCGACAGCAAGCTTTTTGATGGCTGTAGGGATCAGCATAAAGCCCAAAATTATAAGGTACAGCTCACCTTGTTAACGTGAGAGTCGCAGAAACAAAACAGAGTAGGAAGCAGAAGGCAGCTTGTAATTCCCAGTTACTCCACAGATTTTTGTGACAGCAATACATCGTTTAAAGCCTGGCTGGGAGGGAAGGAGGGGTGAAGAGCTACTGCCCAGGACCTCTTGTTTTAATTGGCTTCAGGCAGGGTTCGGGATGCTTTGGTGCAGATCTTTTCCCTGATCTGTCATCCACTTCAATTGAAGTCTTACCTGGCCTTCCTGGCACAGTGAAGTGAAGTTTTGCTACTTACAGTTGAGATGACAGACGAGAAAAGCTGTCAGATATTACTCTGGCAGATGAGGTAGAAACACCTCCGCCATTTAACAACGAGTTGCTAATGGGAAGGCCACGACCCCTTCTAGCTTACCCGGCAAGTTAGTGCTGCATCACAGAGTGCAGTATATTTTTAAGCATTTTGAAACCTTTAGAAGGAAGTCAGTACAGCAGGCAAAGAAATTAATTGGCAAGCTCAAGCAGTTCCCTTCAAGAATTATGCCACCTTCTTTTGATGTCAGACTAATTTCAGGGTATGGTTTCTCATTGTTTCGAAGTACTAGTTACTTTGACAAAGAAAATCACTCTAAATTTAGTGAAACAATACGAAAGCTAGATTTGATAGAAAAAGCATATTCATAGTCTGCAGGAAAATTGATCTGTTCAGATCTTTTAGCTCTTTTTTTTTGTGAAAACAGTTCCTCTTTCTTGGTTCCAGCATTGGATGCTCCTGAGGCAGGCAGGGAGACCTGTCTTACTGGAAAGAAATTACATCTTGGGATAGCATGGAAACCCCAGCAGAGTCCAAATGTGACACATTCATGACCAATTTATCCCATTAACTAGGGATTATACTGGGTTACTATATGCTAGGTAGAACCAACAATCATCCTGGGCCAAATAATGCAAAAGCTGCGACAGGACTCAAATGGTAAAGAATTCCGATAGATCAGGATGGCTTTACAAAGAGTAAGTTTTGTTATTTGGAGGGGACAGTAATTGGAAAAGGGAGTTGACAACACGGATGTGCCTAGAATTAGTTATAATCCTTAAGTGCTTGGCACTTAATTATCACCTCAGGTATCACATTACTCTCATCAAAGCATGAGTGTTACGCAGTATCACCCAATACAAAGTTCAGGAACTGACAAAACGTTCTCAAAATAGTTTCCATTAGGAAATTGTTGTGGAATAAGGGTTTATTGGAAAAGTTAGTGGCACTTGATCTAAAATTAATGGTTTTATTCCGTGTGTAAAAGGTAACAGCTGCAGAAGGTAGAAGGTAGTAAGTACTCCTAAATCCTGTGCAGCCCCAGAGGACAAGCAGTTCATGAGCTCCCACTATGAAACAGGGCATAGAAACTTGTCCTTGGATACATAAGCAGAAATAACAAGTTGACTTAATTTTACCAGGGCTGGGATAAGGGTCCTTAGGGGAAAATATACCCTTTGAATCCCTACCTTTTAAAAGTTGAAATTGTAATCTTGAAGATATTATAGGAAAAAAGTTAGAACCCCAGAGTAAATATGTTTGCACTAACAGATACGAAGAATGGTTTTCTCAGAATGACTACTCAGAAGATTTGTGTGCGTGGTACCTTACAAGGGGGGAAATGACTATTAAAAAAAAGGGTGTTGGAGGGGAGAGAAACATTCAAAGAACTAATGGTTCAAAACTGAAGAGAGATAA
This sequence comes from Todus mexicanus, assembly GCA_013389965.1. Lineage (NCBI taxonomy): Eukaryota > Metazoa > Chordata > Aves > Coraciiformes > Todidae > Todus > Todus mexicanus. Next base: position 4,415 of record WEIS01068111.1, on the reverse strand, counting down.
TCTGAAAACGGAGATAAGCGTGCAATGAGTTTTTAACAAGGAGAAGGAAGATACCAGCGGAACAACCAACAGAGGCAAGTGGTGGGCGCTATGGTAGCCCTGGGCTGGATGCCTGCCCTGGGCTAAGGAGGCAAGGCAGCTGAGATGTGCAATGGCCATTCCCTTTGCCAGGATGGAGGCTTAGTCTGAGCCATGTGCCTCCACTTTTGAGATCTATGAACACGTAAATAACCTGTTCTTTTCAGAGGAGTGTTCCTCCCTCTTCAGAAATAATGGCACCACTTAAAAATCCCTTTAAAGTTTTGAATGGAGACCTGAATCTGTAGGTATTTGCTCCGAGCTCAGCATGGCTTGCGGGAAGGCCTTCGCTAGTGTTACAAGAATTCATTAGTATTAGAATTAAACCCATGGTTTTGTTTCAGAGTAGCAAACCGTATGATATTTTTTTCTCTCTCTGCACCATTGCTACTAACTTAAATGCATGAAGCTGTTCCAAATCCCATCTGAATGACCTCTTCAATTTATTGTCATTTCCTCAAGGTAACTCTTCCTCTAGATTTACTGATGAACTGAAACACACATCTCCCTTTTGCTTCTTCCTTTTGCAATGCTGGAAGAGCATCCCTGCTTTTCCACAACAGTTTCTGTTAAAGCAAAATGACCGGTCCAGGCATACCTCTGTTGAAAATATGCATGATTCCTCAAAAATGAAAATTAAAATCTACACATTGTGCAGTTGAAGCAAGGTCTGCAGCCAGCTCTGGCAACACTAAGGTGTATTTTTTTCCAGAACACAATGAGGGGTGTCTGGAAAGAATGCAGATGAGCTCTGCTTGTTTTCCACATCTGTCAATGCTGTAAAATACATACGGTGTTGTGGGTATTCCGTAAATGTGAGCATGTCTCTTGGCTGAAGAGAAAGTCTACAAACAGAAGGACAGTAATTACTAACTCTGTATCATCTATACTTACTAAAAGCAAATACAAACGAACATCCCTTCTATCAGCTCAAATTAGTGTTTCTCAGCGGTACTCAAGAAACGGTTTAGGAGTGCTCATATAACACATTTCCTTGAGCAATTCGTGAATTAAGAGAAGAAGGTATTTGGATCCTATTTGAATTTTGCTCCCCCCGTTCCAATGGAGAACCAGCAGCTTCCGTAAACCCTACCACAACTCAGCGGCAAGTGAACAGGTCAGTAAGGCCTACACAGCATAACTACTCTGTGGCTGCATTTGTCAAATCAAACGTATTAGTCGTGTTGACTAACTTTGCATGACCTAATAGCTGCTCAATAAATTAAATGCAGTGTCTAAACAACCTATTTATTTGGTGAGACTCATGTCCTGAATAACTTTGCCATGTACGACATGGATCCCAAATACCTGTAGAGCTGAGACCTAGATTCAGATACATTTTTCAAAAGCATGCTAGGATTGACAATAGTGGCAGTTTGATTTTCACACCTTTTACTTAAAAAAATTCTCTGCCACCAAGGAGTTTCTGGACTCTGACATATGGTTTGGAATTTTCCTGTAAAATTAAATCATGTATATACAATTTTTTTGATGTTTTCAAAATTCTCTATTAAAAAAAATGTTGCAGACATTTTAGATTTATGAACTGCAGTTGGGCAATAATGTCAATGGACATGTAGCATAATAAAAATAATACACAATAATCACAATCAGCTGACAGGATGGAGAAAATAGAACTTTCTTCATAATATATCCTGAATTGTGGCATTAACTTATTTTCACACAATTGGAGTAAATTAAATGCACATGTGATTTTCGGTTTTAGAAATAATGCCTTAAAAGATGTGTTCAAGAAATGTAACCTTAGACATCCTGATAATATTTTTCAAATAAAGTGGCACAGATTAAGAGATAAACCAAAAAAGTTTGTAGAGCTACTTACTATGGGAAGCATTTGGCCATCCTCTCTCTAATCTCTGGATTTCTGTTTGGTTAGCATCATGCTTGGTCAGAGATTGTCATTTAGAAAGCTCATTTTTATGATGTGAATTGTTCTCTTAATATTGAGTGATGGATTATAACGTCCCCATTTTCCCAGTAGCATTTGACAATATTACTAGAATTTGACAGACATGATAGTCTTTCCTTGAAATAAAAAGCCCACACAGACATACAAACGCAATTTAACCAATAAAAATCTTCCCAAAACTTTAGTGAACAAATGTGCAGTTCAGAATAAAAGAAAACTCCAGATTTAAGATTTAAATTTCCATGCTCTATTCCAGAACAAATGTTACCAAGTAATCCAATGTGACTCTACACTAGTAGGAGACAAAAGTGAAAGAACACAGGCCAAGGAGGAAGAAATTGTGCGTGCTGTGAATGTACATAAAAAAGATGAATCACATCTAAGACAAGGGCAGGAGCATGGAAAAACCTATACTGCATTAATAGAAATGAGGAATTTAACAAAAAAGTAGCAGTAGGATACTAATACGGAGGTGGTAGAGGATTTCAAATTCATTCTAAAAAAAAAAGCAAAGTTCCATGATTTAAAAAAATAACAAAAAAACTTGCAAATACTCCAAAAGTCATGAACAGGCAACTGAGAATTACCATCTGTGATAGATGTGGGCTGCCTTGTAGGGAAAGAAAAGTTAACTTAGCTCCTACAATGGATGTAACTCCTCAGTGATAGAGAAAACCACTAGAAAGGCAAAAATCTAGAGATGATTCTAGAATATTATGAGGACATTTTGAAATAAAACAGTAATAGAATAGATATACGATTTTTTTTATACGGGTCCTCACCTAGTCATTATCTAGAAAACTGCAGTTTATGTGTCCCAGTATTGGATAATACCTTGAGAGCAGGAGTTGTGTTAATAATTTTGAGGAACAGGCTTACAAAGGAAGGCTCCAAATGTCCTGAAGGGGGTAAAAAATTCAAGTGTCAAGTTCTTTAAAACCCTGCTGTAACTCTGTCAGTAAGGCTGGTCCTGGCTTCCTATGATCCTGCCTCTAAGAAAATAAGACATTCAAGCCCATCAGACACTTAGGTCCCCCATGACGACACGCAGCTGAGCTGGTTAGAAGCACAGCCATTTGATAGAGAATTTATCAATACTTAGTACATGTTAACTGCTAATTTGATAATTTAATTATCAAATATTCTTAGATCATGATGTGGCTTTGTTAGTTCAAACTGGAGAATGGAAGTAAGGCCCCTAGAAATAAACAGCCATAGGAATCTACTGATGATCATACTACTGAAGGGAAATAAGATCTCAGACTGGCTGAACAAGTTTCACACGAGCTTCTGACACATTCCATTAATGATCCATCCAGTAGCTCCAGGGCTTGGCTCTCAGCCGGAAGAATGAGTGTTCAGACCTGGAATTTCCTAAACTCAGTGAGCGGTCAGCCAGGAGCGCTTCCACCCACTGACATGAGAGGGACAAGCTCATCCACAGTGGCCTGAGAGCAAGTTTCAGAAAGGGGCTCCCATTTGTGAAATACTGAATACAACTTTGAGACGTTAATAATTAATAATGAAATTGCAACATGTGTGCATCCTTGGAGATGGACACACCTGCTCGCACATGACCCAAGACCTACATACATACTATGGTGTAGCCCTGCTTAACTGGGAATGCATATTCACATGCGGAGGTGATTTGTATACACATTTCACTATGAAGGAAAGCATTTGGCTCTTTACGGCTGGATTTCTTTGGCTGTCTTCCAAATTCCCTGAGAAGTATGCTCATTCTGTTTATTTGTTTTGACTCAACCTGAGGAAGAAAATTTTCTTCAGGCTGCTGCTTATAAACACAGCCACACATGCAGCCATACAAATATTTATATCGTGGGCAAAGTCCTCTGAATGAAGCAAGAGACCTATAATCTTCAAAAAACCACAAAGATGAGCGCAACTTATAAGGCAAATCAAGATCTCTATACCAAACAGCTCTTCACCAAGATCTCGGCCATGAGAAATCGCTACTCCTTATGGTTTGGTGATTTAGAAAGAACTGCCTGTAAAACAATAGAGTGGTTGCACTTCAGTTATCTTTGTGAACGGTTCTGCTGAGGGCTTTCAGAAGTACATGGCTGCATGGAGTCTTTTGTAGGCTGGTCTGAGTTAGCTACAAACCGAGGCGGTGATCCCGGCAGCATGGCCATGGCACTGTGAGGAAAGTAGAATACTCAGGTAGTGCGCTTGCCTCCATGCTACTTATGTGAATATAGGAAGTATATCTATTTTTACAATTCCTTTATGCATTTTATAGATATGAAGGCAATTCTTGCTACATAGACAGAGGCCACCCCTAACACAGAGAACCTAATATCCATTCAGCAGATGGAAATTCTCCTGTATTAACAGTATCACTTGGCAGCCCCAGGGCTGCAATCTGCAATGACTATCTTAAGGA
>WEIS01068109.1:0-18305 GCA_013389965.1 Todus mexicanus | reverse complement strand
TCTCGCAGTCACTGAAAAAGACTGTGCCCACACACCTCTGCCATTTTCCAGGGCACAGCGACCTCAACTTTATCAGCAGTTTTAAACTCCTAGCAGGTTTCCAGTTCAAGTGAATATGGGCCACACATTTTCTCTTAACTTCAGTCAGTGTGGCAAATTCTTGCCCAGAACTAGTGGTAAATAGCAGCAGAAGTAACACTGTTTTGCTACCAGCCATTTGCTAAGTGAGTATGAGTCAAACTTGAAGCCACGTTAAGCAAGGATGGCCAGAAATGGAGCTGCTGATTCTGGCAATGCATCCTAGGAATCCTCCAACTGTCTATTTGCTTATTCTGCTCAGAGTAAAGACGCAAGCCTTAGAGCAAAGATGGTAAAATGAAATGAGTATGTAGTGAAGATATAGTTGTATGGGTTCAAGCAGACATTGCGTGCACAATGTGCACGTTTCTGTCGCTAAATTATGCTGAAATATGCAACTTTGCCTCTTCAAATCTTTCATCACTTGTGCTAGCTAGATTAAAGCAAGCGTGGGTTTGCCTGCTTACAGTAGACACACCTTTTGTTGCTGAGCGAGTACACCCAAAACGTAAATATATCTATTCAAACACCCCAATTTACTGCTTGTTGTCTGAAGACATAGATTCAAATAAACACTACCATGGGGGTAGTTTGCTGCTGCTAGTTGGGTTTTTTTCCTTACATAGAAGACAAAATCAAGTAGTATGAAAGGACACAGAAAATAAAGCTTCCTGAGAAGGCAAAAAGAAAGATGATGATGATGATGATGAATAAGAGAAGAGCCTTCTCCATCAAAACCAAAGAATTCCAATCCCCTAAATATTCTGTTGTTAGCTAAGCATGAAGAATTTCCAGATTTTTGATTGTGAGATTGAAGACTGAATATTTCCAGTGGAATGGGGTGGAGCACACATGGGGTAAACTGTTCTGCATGATTTTGTTCAACAAGTCCCAGAGGAAGGCAATGGCCTTTCTGAGAAGGTAGAAAGATCAAAAAGGGAAAGAAGGAAGATGTATCTAGGTATGAAGAAGGAAAGCAGGAAGAACTGAACATGAGAAACAGCAGCCACAGTATGATAGGACAGAAATAATTAAGTGATGAGAGCCAAGTAAAAAGATCTATATGGAAAGTCCTAAAGCCCAGTGCTGCTGTGCAAAGCATCTGGATAACTTGAGAACCTGCAGGAAGGAGGCAAGTAAAGAGTGAGAGTTACCACTGGCTGCTAAACTCCTTGATAGAGACAAAGAGGGTGAGAAACATCTTCACCAAATGCCAGTGCTCACTGTAGGGCAACAGGTAAGGAGAGTACTAAGTAAGTAGAGTAGAATTGGAAGAGAATACCGTGTAGGCTTACCAATAGCTGGGCAATATTAGGAGTGTTCATGAGATGGAAACAGCAGGGGGATATGGTCACTGAGAGAACTGTTCCTGTTCAGGCAGGAACAAAGGAGAGATCATTATCTGCATACAGCAACGCTCAGGCTAGCCCAGGCTGAGCATGAACACAGCTTCAGAATCTCCCTGCTCTGAGTCCTTCTATGACCGCCTCCACTGACACATCCTTTCCCTAGATCACTACTGAGGGTGTTAGATTTTTGTTTATGATTACTATCTTCAGGAGCTTGCGATGCAGGTGAAGAAAGCAGGCATAAGCCAACAGACTTTACACACCATGGCAGGCCTGTCAATGCACTTTACTCACATTTACACACATTTAAGTAGTTTCCATTTCTTTTGGTAAAGTGAACTAGTAAACACAGCAAGATGATCTGAAGGACTAATCTTGAATAAACATGACAAATGTTGTGTTACTGTGGTATCTGAAGGAACGCAGGGTGCAACTTGAAATGCTTACACTCATTACTAGTTTCAAAATCAGCAGACCTTGCAGAAAGCAATACAGTAAGCACCGCCACAGAAAACTGAAGTGGAAGATTCTGCTCACTGAAAAGCTTACTAAAAAAAGGAAGAAAAAAGTATTAGGATGGATGTGATGGAAAGGGTAGAGAAAGAAAAGCACATGATAAAACTGTTCTTCATCTAAACTGATGATGACAACAAACTGTGTTCTAGTCTCTTTCTAGAGACAAAGAACAGGTTTTTGTTTGGTTTGTTGTTGGGTTTCTTTTTTAAATCATGCAGTAGAGGATTCCATTCTCTCTTCCAACAGCAGAAAAGGAAAATCATAGAGAAAGTGATTCTGTGATTATCATCTTATATTGACAAATGAGGAGCCAGGAACTGCTACTTCCAAGACACATCACTTTGCAGCAGCACTTTCCCTCTACACAGGAGGGGGAGTCTCCTCCAAGTTCATCCAGGTGTTGCAAACTCATTAGCAATAACTTGCTTCTGAATGTGGCTGTAGCTGACAAGCCTTAATCCAAAAAACTTTCAGAAAATCAACAAGACCTAATACTTGCATCAGTTAGCTAAAGACCAAAGAGGAAATCCCAGCAAGTCTTGGCTTAGGGAGGAACATGTGGGATGGTAGCAAGGCAGCTTTATCTTGAATTTAAGATCAAAGTTTCTTTCTTTGTTACTGACAATATGACATTTAGGATGAGTCTAATAACCCCATCAGTACGATACAGGCATACAGATAGATTGAATAATTTTTAAAAAAAATCTTGAAAGAAAAGACTGCGTCAAAAATGAAGTCTACCAAAATGAAGATTTAACTCACAGCAAATTACTTTTATAATACCCCCAAGCTGTTCTGTAAAGTCTTATCCCTATCCATTGTCACAGACACAGAACTGCTATGCAAAAAACACAGTCTCTGATGATCTCTGTGCAATACCAAAAACATTTTTCCTTCGGGGCAAGACTTGTACTAATTTAAAAGCTTCTAGAAATAAAGGTGAAATTAGATTTGTCTTTAATTACTCAGTACTGGTCTAAAAACCAACACAATGGACGCAAACAATACTCCTCTGCCCATATCCAAAAGCTTGAGAGAAAAAAAAAAAAGCATGAGTTGGGGAGAGCACAAACTTCTCATTCCTGTCTCTTTTCAGAATCGCCTGAATTTTGACGCAATTTGGAACATTTACATCTTGATACCTAGATGGAATCTGTAACTCACTACAGTACAAACTTACTTACCAACCATAGTCAGCCTCAGGAGGGCCAGGACGTACTTATTGTTAGCCAATCTCCAAAAAGGGCGGATTATCAAGAATATTGGAGAAAAGAAGGCAAGGGCAAAAACTTCCAGACCCGTGAGTGCCAGTGTCTGAAGAGGGAAGTAATAGATCATCGGTGGCAATGCATGGTAAAGGGACCAAGAAATGTAGCCTAAAAAAAAAAAAAAAAGAAAGAAAGAAAGAAAGAAAAAGACAAGAAAAGATAAAAAACCTTCGATCATGTATTTTCAACAGCACGATTTCCTGGAGGTTACTCAAACCCGCATATCTTCATGCATCCAAATGTAGACTATCAAATGGACATAGCTGAATTAACAACAGACAATTTCCGTGAAGAAACGTTTGCTCTTCCGAGCTGAATGGGCATTTTCNAGGGGCAGGGGCAGGGGCAGGGAGGCGGTACTGGCCCTGCAGGGCCAAGGCTGCGAGCGAGGGAGATCTCCAGCCTCCGCCGTTCGACACACCGGTCCTGTCCCATCCAGCAAAGCCCCAGGCACCCGGCAGCAGCCAGGTCACAGAGGGGCTCGGTCACCACNCAGGAGCAGCCCCTGCCCCTCCGCAGCAGCCCCGGCGCCGGTGCCCAGCCCCGGGCAGCGCAGCGCGGCCACCCCGGCCCTGCCGACACCGCCACGGCCAAGCCCCGGGCTGAGCCCGGCGGCAAAAGGCATCCCGGCACTAGCAGCGATGAAGCACCCCGAGAAGAACGCTCCGCAGGGACCACTCTTCCTCCAATTGCCAGCGCAGGAGATTCTCATCGCAACACCTCCCCACGGACGGACAGCCCCACGACACCCCGCGGAGATGCCCCGGTGCGGCCGCCGGCAGCTCCCGGCAGAGACCCGGGCAGAGCCGGGCAGAGCCCGACCGGGGCCGTTCACCGCCCCCCAGCCCCGGCACCGCGGCANTGAGCTGACTGTGAAGGCGCATCCTGTTAAACCAGGCATTTCTACATGGAGGTCAGCTTGGGTGGCCAGAGTTTATTCTTCACAGCTCTGTGACAAGGAGCCCCGAGTAGATCTCGCACCTTCACTACTGTGTTACCAAAGGAGTCTTTGTCCGCTGATTAATCACACCAGTAAGTAACAAAACTGGAGTAGAGGACTGTCATCCCACAGGTTGATGGGGGAAAGAGGAGCTGACTCACTTGCTAGTTGCATAAATAGATGGTTGATTAACCGTTGTTACCTGCCTTTTTTTTTTTTTTTTTTGAGGGGGGGGNTACCTGCCTTTTTGTTTTTTTAATTTGAGGGGCGTGGTGTGTTCAGATTGGTGTTGTGCTCATCTTCATGAAATGTGCTTTGCTTTGCAGCAGACAAAGGACTTGTCATAAGCAATCCTGTCTGCAAAAGGCACCAAAAGAAGCATCTAGTTTGCTGAGATTCCTGGGCTGAGGTTTAAGTCGCTCCGTTTGTTAATTTTAGAAGAAACCCTGAGCTATATGAACCCAGCCATGATCACAGCTGCCAAGTTCTGGCAAAAGGACCATATAATCAAAATCTGAATTTTAGAATTTCATTTCTGGTATGAAAAGCAAATTTGTAACTGTGAGCTAAGAACTGAAAAGCCCTTTCGTTGTTGGAATATGTCGACTTTTTAAATTTTATTAATCTTCATACAATACCCTATGAAACTGCCAGCCACATTTTCTCATTTTTGTTAAAACAACTGTCCCATTCTGAACAAAGCTCATGATATGCATTTTCTTTCCCTTACGTCTGTGAAACTCCAAATCCATAGAATCCACTATAAACCCGACACCTGTTAAACATAACATATTACTATCAATAAATGGCAGAACATTTGGGGGGGGCAGAGTACCGTGGAAAAGTTTGTCCCTGTATTCTCACAACCAAGTAATTAATTTACCCTGCAGTATAACCGGGTTTGGCTAGCTACAGAAACTCTGTTGAATTTTCGTTGGTATTTGAAAATATGTTTATGTTTCAAATGTCCACAAAAGAATTGCCGTCTTTTGACAAAGTCAACCCCTCTAGAGGAGGAAGAATGAGACTTGTAGGTTTAGTGACCTGCTTTCTTTTTTCTTTACTTTTCTTTTCTCCAAGTTCCATATAACCAAACGCATCTTTTCTTTTCTTCGTTTAAGAAAAGCCATCCTAGAGTAGTCACCAAATTCACTTATCACTGGTTTAGGATTATGCAAATGATGACACCATTTCATCTTGCTGTGGCGTGACGCAAATGGAACTTGTAAGATGAGATCCAGAGCAAACCCAGAACACGGCTGCTTTAGTAGCTGCCTGGCAGGCATGTGAGGCTCTCAGGCTGTGTTTGTCCAATGAACATTTGAAACAATTAGGCAACACTTTTTGTAATTACAGTATCTTGCTTCATGGTTGAGAGGTGAAGTTCCAGTAAAACTAGACCTGACTGGAATTATGAACCTGACATGCTTGGGTGTCTTCCATTAAACTCACAATGCAATGAAAATAATGCAATTATTCCATATTCTGGGTGCTCTCTCTGAGTTTCTGAGTACCTACTGTTTGGCTTTCAACATAACAAAGTTGCATTCCAGTTCTCTCTGCAGAGTTGATTCACAGATAAGCATCAAAGGACAAGAGGAGGGAGTTTTCAGGTGTAATGTGTTTCGAAATGAAAACAGACGTGTCTTAAATACAGAAGTCATTGCTTACAAGGTGCTTCATTACACGTATCTGTGTAAGAATGTCTTTCACTATATTTCTTTTATTCTTGGACTGCCACATGTGTAGCAGATAAGAAAAGAAAGCAATAGCATTTGTTCTGTACAGGAATTCATTGATAGCAAACCCAAGATAGCATACATACTATAGTTTCCACTCACTGAAAAAGGAGTGTCTCCATTTAAGATAGTATTTAATATACCCTTAATCTAAGGCAGACATAAAGAATTGCCTAAAGTTAAGAGAAAATAAATTACAGGCCCACTGTTATGTTGGTATTGACAGGTGTAAACCTCTCTGATGCTAGTGATTGTAAAAAACAATGCTTTGTTGGGGTTCAAACTACAACACAAGCATGTTCTGAAACCCAACATAAACACACGGAATTTGAAAGAACTGTCAGAAAACTGAGCAAAGTTGGTTTTGTACCTTGCCCAGTAGAGATGTGCCTGAATGGGTGTGATTAAGAAGCAGAAGAAAGTGCCAAAGAAATAAAGGGGGGAAAGCCCTGAAGTATGGACACAAATTGGAATAAAGTATGAACACAAATTAGGATTAAGAAAGCATCTCTGGAAAAAAGCTGGGGTGGTTGAGTTTCCAGTTAGGCGTCTGCCACAATGGGAACACAAAAACTTGCAGGTCAGTAGATACCTATTCTTTTTGCACCACAGGGTAAAGCTTCTTAATTGTTACCTTTACACCTGTTATGCAAAACTCTGGATGCATATTCATAATCAGCATTAATTCGTTTGTAATTTTCTCAATGTTACAGTATGTTGGCTACGAAATACTGTTCCTCTGTTACCTCTGGGCTGAAGCATTACCTCATCTCTTGCGATTTAGCCCTAAAACACGGGGCTAATAAATCCCGAGACTCACTAAAGACTTTTTCCAGTAAAATGTTCTGTGGGATATGATACATGAACACTGCCCCAGAGTAATTCCAGTAATGTACTCTATATAATGAGTCTTGATTCATTTCAATATGTATTAGAAATGGTAGATAAATCCCAGCCCGATTACAAGAAATAAGCACCTATAACCTTGCTGAAATCAGCTGCTGTTGCAAGTCTGTACTGTAGGAAAAAAAATACATGTACAGCTGGGCAGCCTAGGGGAAGAGAAAACTCCGGCCTTTCTACAGCCTTCTTCATGCTGAGAAGTGAAAAAAATAAAGCTTGGACATCTGATAACTGCCAGCAATTCATTTCAACTAAAAGATAGGCCAGACCAAGTGTAAAATAGAAGTAAGTAAATCCAAGAATCAGCCAGGACAGAGAAAACCATTAAATAATCTCCTGTATGTAGTGAGGACAGTTTAATGTTTTACTCAGAAGTATGTTGACTGTTTCCTGCTGTGACTTTTGATGTCTTTTCCTTCACCCTGAACTCCCACTGCGCTTAGGATGACAATGCCCTACAGTGTAATTCTTCTGTGTTTTCCATGTGCTAAATGCTCTTATTACTGATACATTTTTGTAACCACACTGGGCTGCTGTGACTCCAGGCCTTTGGTTTGCAGGGAATTTTTAAACAATTAACAGTCTTTGTGATTTTCTAATGAAGAAAGAAACTGTATTTATCACACTCGGTAACAGTTCCTCCTCCTGTCACGTGCTGTGTGCATTCATGGAGTGCTTCTGCTAAATCTACACTCTGGAAAGGCTTTGCCTTTGGTGAATGTGGGGAACCTCAGGATCCTGGCAGCCCTGCAGCGTTTTCTGAAAGGCTCTTCAGACAAGCAGCCAGAGCCTGTAAGCCTTACCCGAGTTTCTGAAGTCTCAGCTCCTTGACCTCTTTCTACTCCGTAGAAAACTCCTCAGCAGAGGATTCAGCTCCTTATCGTTGTATTTTTTGTACCTCTTGGTATTTTCTTTGATGTGTAAGGTTGGTTTTATTCCGGGAGGGGTAAGGATCTCTCTTTCAGTCTGTGTTTATTATTCTGAAGCACTCACATTTATTGGTTTCTGCCTATCAACTTCTCTCCATTTTTATAGCTCTTAAGTACTTTGAGGTAGATCTTGAAAACAGAGTGTTTGAGGAACATACCCAATTGTGATAACCAACTTTACCCTTGAAGTTAAAAAGAAGTCTAACCTCAGTTTTAATAGGCAAGGTGCAGGAAGGTGCAAAAATAAAAGCAGCCACTACCTCCGGGCACACACCCACCTCACAAGGAAATTGTCATTCCAGCACTCTTTTATTTTATGACTAGTTTAAGCAGAACCAGCTAAGAAATTACTGGTTATTAGGGACTCACCACCCATGGGACTTTCTTGTGCATTGTATTTTTCAGAACAGCACGTAGCAGTATCTATTAAATAGTTTTTACATGTGATTTCAAGGATACCTCTTAGATCACAGGTACTATTTTATGAGCTACTTTTAGGACATCACTTGCCAGACCTTCACATGAAGTGCAAAGTCTTGTGATGTGGTTTGATTGGCAAGTGAGAGAACACTCTGGGGAAAAGGGCTTCAAGCAGCCAAGACTTCTCGAAGCTGAAAGCCTTTTTAGACTTAAGAGAATGAACTATGACTTATGTTACATTTATTACAAAATAGAGATGCAAGGTCATGCGGGAGAAGGAAGGTAACGGTGATCTCAGGAGCTGTTCGTTGCATGATAAGCATGAAGCGTCATTTAGGATATGGTACTAAAACCTCTATGTCTTACTGCAAAGAAAACAGCAACAAAACAAAAATTGAGGCAGCTTTTCTTAAAGAGAAAAAGCAAACTAAAACTCAGGTTTACACTCTTTTTTCGGGGGGAAGCTTGTTGTTAAAGAAAGGCATTGCCTTTCTCATTTCAGGGAAAGCGGAACATTTTTTGTCAGTATTCCTAGAAGAACAACCCACACCCCAGCCCGAACTGATGTTTTCGTGGTAACTTTTTCTTGCAAGACTATTTTTGATTGATCATAGTATTTTTCTTCTATGTTTAACTTAACTTCGCGTTAGCATTGGTGCCACAACGTCTTGATTTACTTACGCGAGCGTCACGATATTAAAATCAAAGTTGGTAAGCGACGCTTTCCGTCTCAGAGCGGTCAGAACGGAATTTGTCATTTCTTTTTTTAAAGATCACGATTTCATTACGTTTCCATCTAACATTTTCAATTCGTAAGCCACCCCTAGCGGTGCGGTGCCCCCCTGTCCCAGCCCCGTCCTCAACCCCTCCGCTGGAGGAGCCTGGTCACGGCGCTCCCTGCTTTGTGCCGGAGCAGCCACGGGGAGGCGGGAGCCGCCCGTCCAACAGGCACCGTGGCGCGGAGGGGGACCGAGCCACAGGGGCCGCCCCTTCCTTTCTTTTCCTTCCTCTTCCTCCTCGTCCTCCTGCTGCGCCAGCCCGGCTGCTGCTAGGGGTGGTGGCTCCTGGGGGGCGCTGAACTCCGCGGAGCCGCCTTTCTCCGGCGGGACCAGATAAGAACGTTGTTTGTCTTTGGTTGTCCTAAACCCCTTTAAAGCTTTTATGCGTTTTCCTCGTCTTTTGTCTCCTTTTTTTTCCCCTTTTTTTGCATTAAGTGATGCGAGGCTGATGGAAGATTGAGTGGAACGTTTGCAAAGACCCCGTAGGGGTTTATCAGTTTTGAGAGTGACTGACTGAGAGCAAAGAGCAAAGCGCAGGTTGGTGTGAATGGAGCGCTCAGTTGAGTCTGCTGAGACTGGGGTGAGCATCAGCCTTAGGTCCTTAGTTGAGTCTTTTTGCCAAGGAGAGAGGAGGTGGGGGTGCTTCTGTTCCCCCACTTAACCCCCCGCCCCTCGCTGTCAGAATATCCAGTGTGTGCGAAGCAGACGTTGCTTGAATTTTATAGCTCTCTAACTGACCCCACAACAAGCGCGGGAAGTGGTTTATGCAGTGATGCTATGAATGCCAAAACCCCTTTTGGGTTATTAAATTGTTGCTTATGTTTCTTGTTTAACTCTGTCCTTCACGGTCACCTTAGCCTTACTCAGTGCCGCTATTCCCAGAAGGTACTTTTTGGAAAGCAACAGTACCCTGTATGTTGATAAATAAAGTGCCAGGCCATGCAACAAAGTTCTAAAATCACAGTTTAGGTGTTTGAATTATTCCAGAAATAAATGAGATTCCTTCTTGCCTTTCCCTAACAGTACAGTTCTCAGGCATGGAAGACTGCAACTCTAATACTCTCTTGAATCTATTTATTTTTCACAGTTGTTTTGGGTTTGTTTTGGGGTTTTTTAAAACCTATTATGTAACGATTGCATTTGTGGGAAGTGCAGATGTGGTTTGTGATGGTAGGCTTGCATTGTGGGTGGGGCCTGTGGAATCGAAACTTCAGATCATGGCTATGACTCTGCACAGCACACAAAAAACCTGAATTTTTGGCCTGCATACAATAAAAATTAGAAAGGTTTTGCATGACTTGCTCATGTTTGTTCTTCTTTCTTTATAATTGAGAGTGGTGTGCTAGGACATGATCTAACATCTACTGGTACTTACTGACTTCCCTGTTTGAACTGGGCTACAGGTAACTCTGTATTGCTGCTAATAAGTGATACATTGTGCTGTAGCTGTATATAGTCATGTGACAGGATGCTATCTGCTGTAAAAAAATACACTCCTTTCAACTTCGTCATCATTTCTAGGTAAACACTGAACTTACAGTATCAGTAAAATACTTTGGCTTTTTACCTTTGTACCTAGCAGAAAGAGAGGTAGCCAGGCATAAAACACGTACCTTTCTGCTGTCGAAGATCAGCGGCAGAGTACAAGGAAATAGACCATGTCTGCCGAAACAACCCAACAAGAAGCTCAAACTTCTTCACCAAAGCAAACTGGATGGGTAAGCTGGGTTTGCTCGCTTTCAGTATGATGCTGTTGCTATTGAGTAGCTGGGATTTTGCATGGGTCACTCTTACTGCAGAGAGAAACAGATGCCTGTTAGCTTAAGCATATAGATGAAGAGAAGAAAGGGCTATGTGTTATTCTTCCAGATTCTCTACACTCAGACATATAGCAGCTCTTGAGTCTTTAGGTAATGGGCTCTGATTTATGCTATGCTGGTTAAACTAGTTAGGCACTGGCAGAGCCCTAGTGTCTGAGTACTAGTCCAGTGTAATCTGTCCCTGTCGAGATGTGTGTGCATGTGCTGGGTATGTATTCAGAAGGGGAGAAAGGAACAGTACTGTGCAAGAACCTGCCTTCCAGCTGTGAGGCAGCTGAGCATTCTCCTATGCTGGAGAAATCAGCTACCCACAGGGATTCAGATTTTACCATTTTGTGCTGTAAGTGTGTAATTAACCACAAGGAATTTATAGGTGGTATGACCACATTGCTAACCAGTCACTGCTAGAGAACAGCAAAAGGGGGCTGACTTTCAAGGAAAGGTGGGCTGGGAGCCATGAGTGACAGCATGATGGACAGGGCTTGTGACCTTAGGGACAAGGAGCACAGGACCCAAAAAGAGGAGCAGAGCTGATCCAGTGATGTTAACTGGGATAAGCCAACAGTCAGTCCAGTGACTGCCAAGCAAGTCCATAGGAATAAGGTGAGACTGATGGTAAGCCGGGAGGTCAAGTTAGCAAAGCCAGGCAGGGATTGTCGTGGTAAAAGGCCAGGTATAGGCATACCTACAGCACAGTTAAAGCGAAGGCCTAAGCTTAAATGCAGCTCCTGAACCGAGGGGCAGAGGCCAAGAGCAAAGGTTCTTGCAGCTCTTTCACTCAGGTTCGCTGTTCTCACAGCAATCTAAGTCGGTGTTACACGACTGTGCCACGCTGCAGCTCACTTTGAGCCTGAACAGGGTGTGTGTGGAGGCAGAAAGGTTGCAAAGCACGTTGGTGCACTTAAGGCGCTGACGCTCCTTTCTTTTATCTTTCACTCAGCCTATTTGGATTTTGTTGTTTGCTGTGACCTTGCTGTGAAACCAGTTTGGAGTGATTGTCTAGAGTTTCGAGTGGAGTCAGTTCACTACTGTCTGCCCAGATAGAGCCACCTTTAACTGTAGTGGGAGCAGTGCTTGAAGAACTACTGAGATATTAATTAGCTAAAACGTTAAATGTGCGGCTGCGGCAAATAGCTGCGTTTCATTATTATGGTGACAACAGCATGGATCAGTCAAGCATAAAATGAGTAGAATCCTCTAACAGGATAATGTGCTCTTTTTCCCAAGACTCTGCATGTTCTATGGAGTCTGTTTTTTCTTTCAAGAATAAATACATTTATAGATGTTGTGGTTTTACAGAAACATGTTAACATTCCCATTAAATAACTTATGATGACTCCTTTTTTCTCTCCGTGTTTATTGCTGAGCACAAACCCTGCGGTGTGGGGTATCTAGTTGGGGTCAGCTGTCCTGCCTCTGTACCTTACCAAATTCTTGTGCATCCCCAGCCTACTCACTGGTGGGGCAGCCTGAGAAAGAGGAAAGGCCTTGACTGTGTAAGCACTGCTCAGCAATTCGTAAAACATGTGTGTTATCAGCACTGTTTTGGTCACAGATCCAAAACACAGCACCATACCAGCTGCTATGGAGAAAATAAACTCTTTCCCAGCCAAGGCAAATACACCCGTATATTTCACAAGTCCAGTAATGATACTACAAGTGCTAAAACTGATAACGGAGTCATCTCTTAAAGAGAGAAAAATAATCTACTTAGAGCCACAGGTCACTACCCTGGATGGCAGAATGCGAGAGAGAATACTCTAACTTTTTCTCACAATCAAAATGGGAAAAAGAGGAGCTACCATTAGCCTACAAGAAGTGTGTTGGCGGGCTGATTATTATGACCGTGAAGCCAGTATGGTTGAGTTCAGTTAATGCCACGAATATATTTAAACCACTCATAGAGAAAGTTAGTTAGGGAAATCTGACAGTGTTTATGTGGACACCTTTCTGAATACCTGCAAAATCTGCTCTTACTGAACTTAAACTGACATCTGTACAGGGCAGAGCTTAATTTTTAAAAAATTTCAACTCTGCCTTTATTTTCTGTCATTTCTTTCCCAGAAAGGTGATGTAGCTCGTGACAGTGAAATGGCTAACAGAAATAAAACAGCATAGTTCTGGGGTAAGCAGCAGCTGAGCTATTTTAGGAAGGTACAGACCAACAGGATGAGTGGTTTTAACTTAAAACCTGTATAGTTCTTTCTGTTTCTGTATTGGGATATCAAGTATTTAATCACACTGCTAGCAACAGAAGAAGGAGTTTTGCTTGGTTGTTTGGTTTCAGTAATTTATTTGCTTTTTGAATTATTTGTCCTCTTTAATTCTTTTTTTTTTTCCTGTGAGATAAAATGCAGTAAGCTAACCTGGATTTACCCTTTCAGCCAATGTTCTTTTGTCCCACCTCAAAAGTTCACAATGTTGGAGAAATTGCAAAGATCCGTGAAGAATGCAAAAGGGAGAGTTTCTGGTACAGAGGTGGGTGGACCAAACTTGTTCTCATCGCACTGAGAATGACTTCTTGATGCGCTTAGGCAGGACTGGCTGTAAAATCCCAAACTGTTTATTGTGATACATTTGGGCTTGTTGGAATTTTATTGTGGGTTAACTCTACTACCTTGTTTTAAGTTGAGCAATATGTTATTATAGGGCTAAATAAATTATTTGCATAATCATTGTAGGTAAAGGTGTGGTTGAATTAAGGTGTTGTTTAATATGAATTTTAACAATCATAGAGCTGGCTCTATTCTTTAAGCCTGTTATTAAAACCACCTTAGGAATGTTTTACTTTGTTACGTATTTGCCTTTGAATGAAAGGTGGACATAGCTATGTGTCTTGGGTTTGTGAAATTCTTAGCTCTTAGGACATCTAAAAGATTAGTTACTCAGTGGTTTAGTGCCTTTTATGTCCACCATATCGGTTTGTTTCTAGATTACACATTGTCTGAAAGGAAAAGTTTGAGGGTTTCAGCATTTAATTGGAGCTGCTGTCATTACTAGTGTTGCAGTACCAAGAGGAGATAGATTATATAAAATACTATTTAATATATATAATATGTATATAACGCATTAGCTCCAGGCACTACAGCACACCTGATGCCTGGTGCTGTGTGAATACATCCTTGCTTTGAAGAGATAATCATCTTAATGAGCAGATGTAACAGGTGATTAAGACAGTATGCAAAGTTAATGTTTAGAATGTGAGTCATGTGTTTAGCGTTATAAACATAAAACAATTAACATATAAAAGAGTAATGTGTTTAACAAATAGGTAGCAAATTTTGGCTGATACCAAATACTCTCCTCTTTTCTACCTTTACAGCTCTTCCTTTGTCTCTTGGGAGCATGCTTGTCACCCAGGGGCTGGTCTCAAAAGGTAAATATAAAAAATACATGACAGTCTTAAGTTAGGAAGTTGAGACTCTGGAATTACTACAGAAATGCAAGTTTCCCTAAAGCTTGTGGGTTTTCAAGATCAATATTTCTCTTGCTCATCACCAGCATTGTTATAGCGATTTGATCATTACGTGTGCATTGCCACAGTCGTTCTTCTGAAAGAATATGAACTGAAAAGAGAATTCACAAATTTGAAGGCTGGTGGCTGAAAGACACTAAGATGGGTGTATCCCCCAGGAGCAAATAAGACAGTCCTTCAGCGTGCATCAGCAGCCAGTTACAGCAAGGGTGGGGAGGAGAAGAGAAAAATCACAGAGCCTGAAGCAAGAAGCAGAAGAGAATTCAAGGGCTATAGGAGATGGGTAATTGGAGACAGCAGATGAAAAAGGTAGAAATAGCTCATTCTTTTCTCGCTGTGTGTTTGCAAGCCACTTTTTTGTTCCAGCCACTGTTACCATGATTCTTCCTCATCACATTATTTTTTTTTTTGCTACAATGACCAGGAGGAGTAGAAAACCTAAGAACTGTGATACACTGTAAGAGGCTGATGTGGGTTCCCTGTTGTATCTTTGACCTCTGAGTTTGCAGGCAGATGGGGAGCGAAGGAGCAAGGGAGGGTGCGTGAGGGAAGACAAAGGATTACACACTTGAAAAAGGGTGAGCAGTGGTAGGAAGGGCACTGGGGTTGTCTCAACAGCTAACATGCCAGCCTCTGGCACTGGGTACTCCTCTCGGTTTCTCTTCATTGTACTTGGATGTGTGTGATCAGCTGTGAAATAACAAATGCCCATATTAAATAATCATTACTGTGTATCAGCAGTTGGAAGGGGAGGGGCTGTTTAAAAACAAACAAGGGGTTTGTTCCTCCCTCCCCTGAGAGACCCAATTTAAAATTGCGTAGATGCCAGTGGGCGCAGGCCCTTGCGCTTAGCACAGACTGAATGCTTCTCTGTCTCAACACTCCTCTCTGATGGCTGCACACAGCACCCTGGCTCTAGAAGAAGCTGGAGCTTCTGAGCCTCATTAACACTCTCTGAATGCAAGTAACAGTGCAACCAGTGTTCCCTTCCCTTCGCTGTGGTAATCTTGCTGTGTGGAGCCCTCCTCCGCAGCATGGCATTCCTCTGCCGGGCACGCGTGCTCTCAGAAGCATACTGGTTCTACCTCCTGGTGGTAGCTTGGGGAAGATGGATTTTGGTGGGAAAAGCTAAATATAATATTTTAATTTTCTTTTATTTACTTGTTCAGTGCACTGTATTCTCCTCCTACCAAAATGTACGAGCTCTCCTCTCCAGAGGAGGAGGCTAGATGCCAGTGGGACAGTTGAATGCTCATTTCATCAGTAGCCACAGGAAACTAATGAAGAACAGGCTCCTTGGGCCTGCTTCTTGCAGCACAAGGAGCTGGGCCCTGAATAAGAAATTTCAGTTTGCTGTTGTATTTGCAGGGTTGGTTTGTGCTGAAACATAAGCCACCATCTCCTCTTCCAGCAGTGCTGCAGGTGTCACCAGTGGCAGTCATGCCGCTTTCTTGTTGATTTACACTCTGAACCCCTGCCTGAACTCAATCCTGCAAAGTCCAGATTTTTTTTCTCTTTGATGACTCTAGGACTGCCCCAAAACAGGTGCACCAAGAACCAGTGGGGCAGAAAGTGCCCTGATGTTTCTAAATCAGAGTTAGTGGGCATCTAAGGTTTTTGTACAGTGTTCACCTTCAGAAATGCAAAAGCTTGTAGGAACAATACTGTGCTGATTTTGAGTGCTAGCGAGTTCCTGAAGTGAATAAGCTTTCTGACTATTTCCCTTCATTGTAGGCATTTTCTCAGCAAACCCAAGATTTGGCGCGCTGCCTAAGATGGCAAGTAAGTTCTACCCAATTCTAAAAGGAAATTAAAGGTTATTGACAAGCAATATGCGGACCTTAGGTGCATCTCTCTGAATCTCTTTTCAAACTCTTCCTTCTTCAAAGTGTATGAGGTGTTACTACAGTGCTTTAGGAGATCAGAATTCTGCTGTGTTTAAAACCAAATATTTGAAAGGATGTTCTTTTAATGTAAATGTTTTCAATAGCAGCTTATATTTACATAATACAACCTCTCAAATTGGTAAAAAATCCAGTCTCACCTCTGTTTTGTAAATAATCTCAGCCTCATTGATCATCCATGCTTAGTAGGTCACACAGTTTGTGGTGCCAAGGAGTGTTATACTATAATATATAAAATACTACATTCCTTTTCATATGTTAATATGTTTGATCTTAACTGTCTAATTCCTGACTATGAATTGCTAAAGAAAACAAAAGGGCAGAAACTGTACAATAAAGTGGCTCCTAAATGTCAAGAAATGAAGTTGATTCCCTCTTCAGCAGAAGTTAAAGAGCAAATTGAGGATGTTGAAGTAGTACTTTTATTCTGACTCTCTAATGAGTGAAAGCCCCAGTGTGATAGCATGGCAGGCTGATGTTCTCACTTCTTAGAACTGTTAAAATTGCGATCATTAGAAATATACTATGATGTGCATATAAGGGCGAGAAATAAGTGAAATCATTGTGAATTAATTTCATTGTGGGCTATCTCTATAATCTGTTGCTCTAAATCTGAAATCTTGTACTTCCAGCTGAATATGATACCTCTTTCCTGTATGTGGTGTTGTGGACCAGTTGCTGTGTCTCACGATAGGAAGCTGGTTTTCAATACCTATTGAAATCATCCCTGTAATCCTCGTTGTTCTCTTCATATGTTTGTGATATGTTTTAAGAAGACAAGCTACATATACTGCATCATATGATTAAAATGGAGCCAATTGCAGGCTGTTGATTTAAGCTCTTGTATTAACAATGTTTTGTGATCTGTCTTCATAGTTGCTGGTGTCTTAGGTTTTGCCCTTGGAAAGGTGTCGTACTTTGGAGAATGCCAAAAAAAGTTTGAGAAAGCTGGTGTTGTACCATGGGGTCCACAAATGAAAAGGTTTGTGCTTATTTAAATTACTAAATCTAGATCAAAACAGTCTAAAATATAATTAAAATTATATGTAGCAAGACTGCGAATTTAAATCCTGTGATGAGGTCGAGAGGTACTACTCGTATTCTTTGGTATATATGACAGTATTAGAAACTACTAAATAGTCTTCAGAAAATGCAAATTAAGCTCAGTATAATACTAGTGTAATATTAGCAAATCCATACTTCATATTAAATTGTTGTACTTTTAAGTGTGATGGCACAACACTGCAGATATTTTTTATGCCATCCTCATGTTTTAACAACAGTTTCAATCTCAACCCACATTCCAACCTCCTCCTCTGTGGCTTTGCCCATCCTCATACTGTCGTGCCAAACCATGAAGAGCACAAACTGTAAGGGAATTTTTTCCACCTTGCAGCTCTAACCATGGAGTAGATCTCGGGGATTGCCTTCTGGCACCTGGCACCTCCATGGTTTAGTCATGGTTTTCAAATCTTCACGTCAAGTGCTCTTTCTCATCAAATCATTCTTTCAAACTCCTCCTTCAACTGCTGGTGCTACTTTTCATTCTCAGTATGGCTTCTCATACACACCTTTCACATACACAATCCATTTTCAAAATGAAAATGCCTGACTGATAATGGGAAGCTTCTCCATTGTCCATATCTCTCTTTACTTCCATTCTTTCCCCACAGGGCAAAGCTATTCCTTTCCTCAATTGATGTTACACAGGATGGCTATTTGTCACTCTTTTTTATGACATACCTTGCTCCTAACTGTGTTTGCTCATTATTGATAAGTGCGATGGCAAGGACTGTCTTTTCCTCCTTAAAAGATCCTCTTAGGTTTTGGCAAATGCTGCAAATGGTAGTTAATAATAATTAATGGGGGTTTATTGGCTGAGACATTTAGATGTCATCTTTTGCAGTTTATGTCCCATAAAGCAATTATAAAAATTGGAGAGTATAGGCAAGAGATTACTTCTTCAAGAATGTTTGCCAGCACGCTATATGGTTGTATTAGATGCAATCCAGTAAAATTCTTGAATATTTGATCTGCTTTCAATATTGTAGGCATTGTCATCATGCTTGCAAGGAGTGTGAAGCAAAATTGGGAGCGAATGAGAAAGAAGGTAAAGTTCCTTCACCATCTTAGTCGCAGGTAGGCAACCTTGAGATTTAAATTAAATTCTTACGAAGTTTTCCAT
>WEIS01068108.1:9363-33987 GCA_013389965.1 Todus mexicanus | reverse complement strand
GAAAAAAAACAACAAAACAACCAGGGAAAAGAAGGATCCCATGGCACCAGTCAGACAGGAGAAGAGCTGCTCCCTACAGCCAGGCAGAAGCAGGGGGAATTTGCTCTTTCATTTTTAGCAGAAGAGGAGCAGCTGTCTTCCCACCTGTTCCTCTTAAGCATATCTCCTGGATTTCAGTTTCTGAGACTGCTGTCAGTTTAAAATGCATTCCCATCACAACTGTGCAAAATACTCAACACTGTAAGTCAGCACTGATTTAAGGGAGTCATTTTAGCTACGTTAATTTATACCTGGAAGGAAAGCAGTCAGCTTCTAAAGCATATATTTATTTGGCAGCAGGGTTCTAATAATAAGGGAATTAAACTGATGCAAGATCCCAGACATTGCTGCACTAAGAGGGACCAGATTAGTTTTCATCACCTGTGAATTCAGCAGGTCAGATTCTTTTTTTACTAATTTTTTTCATAATTATTCCTGTATTTGCCAATTACCCGTAAAACAGCATCACGTGTTCAAACAAACCCATGTCTTCCCAGCCTGTCTTTGCATCTTATTAGATCCAGCAGTGAAGTCATCATGCTAAATTTGTGCCTTCCTGTTTATTTCCACAGTGCCAGATTGCAAGGAGCTGTAGACTGTGTGTTCCTTATAAATAATGATAGTGCTTTGCATTTTTATAACCTTCCATCTGGATCAAAGAACTCCACAAAACAAGGTTTGATGTTCACATTTTATCATCTTCACTTTGAGCACTTTGAGTGAAAGGCCCCCATTTGCAAGCTAGCTTCACTGGCTAGGGAACAGCTCCTTCTGAGTTCCCTATTTTTTAAGCCCAGGGAGATTTTAAAGCCTCTGAGGCCACATCTGAAATGAGGGGGAAGCTGTAGGTACTAAGGACACTCTTGACTCCAGGCTTACCAAAAGCCCAACATATTGCTGCCTGTGTGGCTTTTCCTATCTAGAGAGGACAAAGACAAGTCTACATCACTTCTGCAGGCAGACACTGGGTCATCTACAGCAAAGTAGGATCAAGGAGCTGTGCTAGCCAGGATGCTGGCCTCAGTGGATGCCTCTCAGAGGAGCCTGGTGAAGAGGACAGTTGCTCTGTTCTGATCCAGTCAGGGTGTGAACCCAGTGACATTTTCTGAGAGAAAGAAGCAAAGCAGCCAGGGCAGAAGCTCATCAAATGGTTTTATTCCAGAAAGACTTTCAGTTAGAGTAAGCAGTATATGAGTCTCTACAGAATCAGGTGCTTGAAGACAAATATCAAGAATGAGACAGACAGCAAAAACATCCTCCTTAAGACCAGGCCCGGCGAGACCACTCAGCCAAGTCTGTGTAGTGTTTCTGGTTGGCACCCCTGACACTGTGTACACAAAATCATTTCTGAATCAGCAATCACCCCCTATTCCAATGCTTTTAATCACTGCCTTGTTGTTCCCTCCCTCCAGTACACACTGCTTAAAGTCACTGTGTCAGAATACAGCACCTCAAGTGCCTGGAAACTGCTCAAGGTGCTATTTTCTTGTGACAGTTTTATGCCTATGTGTCCTAATGCACAAGGGAGGGCCAGAGCAGGAGAGAAGGGGAGTGGAGATGTCCTGCAAAATATCAGCAGAAACTTTTAAGGAGAAAAGAGCAAACCAGTTGGCAGAGGAAACAGCTTTTAGTCTAAGTACTTCCTTTCATGCTGGTTTCTTTAAGTGCCCTTTAACGAAATCTTGCGTTGCTCTCTCGCCCTGCACTTTTAGACACTGCTTTTCTCTTTGAAAGCCTGCAACACAGTAATTCTGAACAGCTCTTTCTTTATCTACTGGCTGGATATACATGCCAAATAAATACTCTGTATCCCCTGATGTGTTCTTATCCATCAAAGAACAAGTATGGCTTTAGGTAGCATAAAATTGATTCTACATGTTGTATTGTTTCCTCCTTCTCCCCTTTTTACTACCTGGCCCCTGAACAGCCCCACTCTCATACACATGCACACTGAGGCACAAACCTTGTTTTCATGGTGTGGGGTCACCTCATAATAGCCGGAGTTTAAATTTGGCTGAGGGAAATGCAGACATAAAGGGCTTGCAGGCAGCTAATCTATGTGTGGAAGCTCAATGCGATATCCTTAAATAAGAACAGTATTTCTGGGCAATGGTTGTATTAAGTCAAAAAAATACTATAAATTAACTTTACCAGAATATGTAAAAACACTAGATATATTACATACGTGCCAGCATACTGATCCATGTTGTCTCCATATTACCTATCTCACATTCCGCAGTGGGATGCCAAATCCCACATGTTCCTAAATCAGCCAACTCTAGTCAGGAGTTTCAAGGGACATGCCCAGTTATCAAGGTTCTGGAAAACACTGGTCCCGATGTTTTGAATGTTTTATGGTGGGTTTTTTTAAGAAACAATCAAATAATCTCTCTGTTCCATCAAAACCAGTCATTAATCCTCTTTTACCACCTAACTAAGCCTAAGTGTATTTGTGACTGTGCTGTAGCATGATTCACTTAGTGAACATTCATCTTTTTATAATCTTTTAAGAAGTTATTGAATTATCAGTATTTTAAAATTGTGGAAATTCACTTTCTGTAGCCTTTCTGGACATTGCTAAGGTTCAGCATTAGACACAAATGTAGGGCCCTTCATCTCTCTCCATATCGTTTGCACCTTCTGACACCTCTCACACCAGCTGTCTCCAAAAGCAACCTGATGTCAAGCACATTGGCCTCAGCAGTCCAGGAAAGGGTTGAGGACACCACATCAGCATAGGGCAAGCTTCTTCTCTCTCCTCCCCTTCAAGCATTTTCCAAAATGCTTCAATTCCACCCAGGAGAGGTGCAAAAAAAGCCAGTGGCAAAGCACATACTACTAGACCACATGACAGACCTTAGAAATCTTTGGCATCACAAATCCTCCTTATTACCCATTATTTTTGTTATTGATTTTGTTCTTAAGAACTGAAATCTTGGCTGGGGAAATGCAGGTGTTAGGTACCATAATAAACAACAACAAAAAAAGACAAGAAGTACCCTAAAGGCTGTAGCTACACCACTTCAAGAGCTGTCATGGGGCTGGCCAGAAGCCACCCATTCACAGGGAGACCTCATAAGCAGCACTAGATGTCTATGCAAGCTGTTCTTCCTTCCCCTTCCATCTACCATCAATCCCAGGATATATTCTCTCTCCTTGGAAAATCCCCCTGTCCTACTTCAAGGCAGCAATGGGGACAAGATGAAATGCCAATGGTGATGAAGGCTGGGCAACTTCATGTGGCTCTCAATGAGCCAGGCCCTGTCAGCAGTACGAGGCAGCGGCACATCACATCTCAGGCAGTTCAGCACCTAGACCCCAGGGGCCTTGCCAGATAAACTGCAAGGAAGGTGACAAAACAATTATGAAGAACAATAAAGAAAAGGCACATGCACAGAAAGAGAGAAGGAGGGAGGGAGGGAGGGAGGAGATCTGGCAAGCAGCTCCCTAAGGACAATGTGATTCTGTAAGTCGCAACAACACCAATCAAGCACCGCAGATTTTAATCTTCACTGTAATTAACTTTATCCAAACGAGCAGCAGGCTGACTGGCTTTGTTTGGGAGTCTTCTGGCAATTTAATGTGTCTTTAAAATGACTTGGCACTCCTAGAGGAAGAGGAGAGGGAGAAGAAGATTGATGCAGTGCCAAGCATTTACTCCCACTAATGAAAAGGGATTGCTAAGGTTGTTTGATCATATATTGTACCTTATTCACTAGGTGCTTCTCAAATGGCAGCATTGTTGTAACAACAGCATTCTCAAAACTGCCAGCAAAATAACCTGCTTCCTGACATGTGTGTAGCAAGTACCGCAAAGTGAACGGCACAGGTATTTAAAATTACATCTGCAGCATGTAAAAAGGTAATGCAGCATGAAATCAGTCTCGCTCAGACTGAAGCAATAGAAATGACAGTCTTGCATTTGTGGGCAGGCTCTGACTCTGAGATTTGCACTATGCTTTGACAAGCCATGTGTGTTGACACATAGAGGCCAGTGCAAAGTTCATTCAGCGTTTCTGCTTGAGAAGGGGATGTGTTGCATCCCTTACTAAATGACTTGCTGTGACTGCCTTGGCCATCTCACAGTTTGCGGGGGAACTGAGAGTTCTGGGATGGGGTGTAAATTGATGGCTAGGTGATACTTTATGGCAACATGAGGCCATAGGCAGATGGCTTAAATGGTACATACTTCCCTGCAGTTAGTGCTTCAAGTTGGTTGGCTCTCACTGTGGTCCCACATCTTATTTAAGCCTACAGAGGTACCTCTCCCTAACTCTCCCGCACAGAAACCTTGATGAAATTTAGACCACTCAAATGCGATCAGTTTTTTAAAATTATTCATTAAAATAGTTTTTTATTTCTGCAGATTTCTCTACTGCTCTACTGGATTTACCATGTTTCTGAGAAAAGAAGTGATGAGTACCCATGGACAGCCATGTTTCTTTATGCTGGGATCTCTGCATGGGGCCAGCAGGTCAAGGATAGGTTTGTACTTCTATCAGCTGTGTAGGTGCCACGAGCATGGTGTCATGAGATTGCATGTCTCTAGAGTGGTATGGATGGAGCAGTACAGGCAGTTAAGAAGGAACAAGCATGGGGTGGCCAAGAAGTAAGCGGCAGCACCTTGATGTGCAATAACAACCTTTTAGCATAATTAAAATTTGTTTCTTAACACTCTTCTCAGCTTGTTGTATCACCTGTGGCTGATGGATCACACAGTCCATCACTGTCTGATACATTCCTCCCCTGGAGACACCACAGTGTTGTCTGCTCTCATAAAGGGGGCTACATGCTTCCTTTTGGATGGGATTTAGTGTCCATGAGGTCAGGATCTTAATGAAGAACTTGCAGTACCTCCTTCTAGTAGTGACACCTCATCCCCAGCATAATGACCATGACCATGTGCCAGCTGCCTGGGCTCTTCTTGCTGGTTTTGTTGAACCTGGTATTAACTCTTCTCTGATGCTGCTGTTCAGATCAACCCGCATGGCATTTAAGCCCAGGCAAGACAGCTGTCAGTGCATGACCTGACTGCAGCAAGCCATGCCCTCAGAGGCAAGTGTTGTGTTGGAAACCTATCTGGTCTTTTTTCAGGGCTGGAATGAGACTTTCCACAAATGTGGTGCTTTCCTAAAAAGATCCAAACAGAAGGGAGTTGCAATGACCAGGACAGTGAAGGGGTCACTGGGTACAGCTACACTAGCAAATCAAGGTTTGTGAATATCCCTATGCTAAACACCACAGAGCATCCTGCAGCTGCCTAATGCTCTGCCAGCATCCAGAGCAGGGCAGCTGTATGCAAACTGCCTCTGGGCAATGATTTGTGAAATGATCCAATCCATAAACCATGCCCAGCAATCCCATAGGCAAACATGAGCTGACACAGGTTAGCAGTGTGCCTGAGAGGTCTCTAACAGGATAGCTAATAATATTTTCATATCCAAGAGCATTCCTGGGGACTGTTTGGTTTACTACTGTAAATGTGGCCACTCTGTTCCACCCTGCTAAAACCATATTTCCTCACAAGTATCTTTACCAATACTTCCACCTTCTCCCAAAGCTTTGGCAATAAACAAGCCAATTCACCACCTGTTACAAGGATTGCTAGACCTGCTAGGATTAACATTTTAAAAAATGAATGGAGGTTAAAGGTTTAAAAGAAGAGTATTCCTTTGAATAGACAAGCATATCACTCTCCGTAAATCTACATTCCTCGTTCCTTAATACAAGTGGCCAGGGGACACATGCTTATCTGCACCAAGAGCTTTACGGTGGGAAGTCAGGCCTTTTTATTGCTCAATAATATCTTCTTTAACAGCAAGCTCTGATGAGTTCAGGGGCTTTATCCCAGGGTAAATCACTAATTAAAAGCAACATGAATATAGGGAAATCTAGCCCTGTTGCTCCACTTTATTTTACAGTTTATTAACTTAGCTTTGTTTTGTAGTCAAATCTAAGGATTAATTCTTTTTGTTTGTAAGCTCTGGGTTTTTCTTTTGTTTAAAAAAAGAGCATTTATTGAGAAATCATTGACAGAACATAGCCTTCTGCTCCCTGTGAGAATCTGATAACAAGAAGAATGCGTGGCCTGCTTTGAAATGGACAAATCAATATTACAATATGAAAGTGAGAAAATTATTTCGGGTTAGAGGTGGCATGCATGGTTCTGATCTCACACAGGAGAGGCACTATACCTCTCCTGACTATTAATCAGGTATTATACCACCAGAGTCAATGCCAGTGCCCTGGGGTAAATCTATTAACACAATCCTGAATCAAACCCAATAATTTTCAGCGTTGTAGAAAATGAGTAATGATGGTCAAGTGTGACAAAACAGCAAATGAAATAATGTATGGGCCTATTACAGGCTGTTGAGAGAAAAAGTCCAGTTTATACTTGCTTAAAATGGAGATGCTCTGGATTTCTGCTGTGGGGAGGGAAGAGAGCGATGGAATGGGTTTGTGCATTTATTTCTGAAATAAGACGAAATGCAACAGCACCATAAGTGCATGTAATATAACAAAAGCTCTATGGGACAAAAAATGTAAGTTCTGTTTCAGCAGAAATCCTCCAATTCACTACAGTGGTAGAAGGAACAGGTTTCAAAGTCTAGCTAGCCTAGAGATGTACTTTTGATGTTGCCTATCTTTGGCCTGAGAAGCTAACTCATATCTAGTAGATTGCCTTAGGCAGCAGCTTCTATTATCTCTAAGTGTTTCTCTCCATAACAGCCTTAATTGTTCCTTCCAGAAGGAAAAGGTTGGTGACCTCTCAATGCTACCTAGGCCTGCAATTGCTATCAGCCATTGAGCTTGTCCATTGTGGCACTAGTAATGCGCTCCCTGATATCCAAAGCTCTTGCCCAGCCCATCCTACTTACCATATGGCTTTCTTTCAGTTACCTTCCAGCAGATTTTTACCTAGCATCACTGCCCTCCCTTGCTTGTTATCTTTCTACCCTCTACCATGCAACACACGCTTCAGTGCTGCAGCATCTGGAAGGCTGTCTGTGGAGACAATCCCCTTCCTTCTGTACACAAGCAACAGCCGTGCCAGAATTAAACTGTTCATTTAAGAGCGATCAAGTTTACATGTGTTGTGTTTTCTTTTATTTTACTAAAGGAAACACATGAGTGAGTGATTAAAGCAGACACTTGGGTCGCTGCAATTCATTGAGATTGCTGTTGTTTGCTTTGATGAGATTCCAGTCCGCAGCAAATTTCCTCCCCATGATTAGCCTGGTGTGGAATACACAATGCTTGCTCTGCCAGAGTAAGACCTGGGGAGAGAACAGGCAGCGTGTTTATGCACCGATGTGCTCGATTATTTATTGCAGTATCATCTCAGTGGGACAGCACAGGTTAACAGAGGGGTTGCAGCTAATCCATGCCAGAGCTACCATCACATCCTTCGTTAGGCATTACAGGATGATCCTGAGTGGCCCAACAATGCCAGTCTTAACCAAGCTGATCACCCTTCTGCGCTCCACAAACAGCCTGTGGCAATTTTTAACAATATTTGATAGCCACAGGTTTTCACCAGAGAAAATCTGCAGGGGATTAAGTGTGATGATGTGCAGGTGCCCACTATGTTTCTCTCCCTCAATCGGGGATTTTTGTCTGCTGTCATGATTTCATAATCATGCAGGGCTTTTGTTGGGATGGAAGGAGGACCCAGGGAGAAAGCCCACAACCTAGGTGAGAGAGAGGACATAGTCCGCCTTTTTGTGTCCCTGTAACTGTAGTTTTGAGTGACATCTCTTTTCCATACAAGCATTACTTCCCCATTATCTCAAGGTGGTAACAGAAACTCACCTCCTGACAAGAGATTAACATGAACAGTTGTGCTTGTGCTCAGCATCAGGGATGGACTCAAATTGTCTTAAATGCAGCAAGTTCATGACTTGCATGCTTTCTGCCTGTGCCATGGACTATTTATCCAGCAGGTACTGCATCTGTGTCTACAATACATCTGGAGGACCACTTCCAAGTCACTGTTGTATGCAGATTAACTGCTTACACAGTCTGCAAGCACAGACCCATGCATAGCTGGAAGATGCCTGAGCCCAGGCAACTTCACTGCAACACTGTGCAGCAGTGTGGGTTAATAAGAAGCCACACAAAGATGTTAGCAGAGTGCCTGGAGGCATCTGTGAGGTAACTGGGTGGGCAAGAAACCGGAGCTAGCCAGCAAATCAGTATAGCACCCAGGCTGTCCGTGTGATGGGCTAGGAATAGACCTCTGCCACTGGGCTGGATGGCAGTGAGCATAGACCTACCCTTGTGTACCCTGTCAAGGCAGTGGTGTGAGCTATGTGGTCTGCTATAGGGCCAAGTGCCCTCAGGTCTCCTTCAAGCAGCTCCCAGCTGGGTCCCAGTTGAACAGTTCCAGTGAACAATGCGACCGTAATCTGATGGTCACACTGTTCACTTGGCTTACAGGCTATGAAAAAGATGTTCAAAGTGGCACTTGATATGCCCGATGCACCCCACCCCGTGGAAGAGCTCCTGCCACAGGGTTTTCACTGGCACCTAGGCTGTCTACTGGTCCATGGGAAGCAGGAGCAGAAATGCCCTGATGGTATCCTCTCAGCCCACTGTGTGCAGGGACAATGTCTGATGTGCCTGACAGGGCAGGGGCAGAAGCACAGTTCAGCAATAAAGTGTCAATCCAGGCCAGCCCTAAAAGCTGCAGGAAAAATGATCAGAGCAGCACTGGCAGTCTGATTCAGAAAAGAGAGACACTTTCCCAGTTACAGCACTGCAGTCCAGAGGGATTTAAAAACTGGCAGAAAGAGACCTCACAGTTTCACTTGCCTCCTGGCCAGCTGGACTAAGCCATTGCAGAATAAGCATGCTAAAATTCTAAGCATATTATGGACTTCAGTCCTAGATAGAAGGAGAGAAATTTTGATTCGGCATCTTGGATAGCAGCACAAGCATCTTCATCCCTTTCTACGCCTCCCAGGAGCATTGCCACTATGTCTTCATTGGTACAATAGGGAACCTAACCAAACCTAAGGCACATGGGGGTGCCCAAGCCCTGAATTTTCCTCTATTTCTCTCATAGACCAAATTAGTCTTGTTGCCCTTCTACAAGCACCTGTGTCCTTCTTCCATCTTTGTGGCTATTCCTTACCACATGCCTGATTTACTGCTGTATCTTTTTGCATACTACAAAACAGCTGCCAACACAGAGTCACAAATCACTAAAAGTTCTGCCAAGTGGAAGTAACACCACCCCTCAGCATCTCAGAAACCCCTGGTATTCCTGGGAGAGCTGGATATTTGGATCATGGCAGAGCAGCTTTCTGGCTATCCAGATGGTTGTCTGGAGCCAGGTATGCCCTTCCGTGTGTCCTGTACTGAGCAGAGCCTGCTCCCCCTGGCCTTGTGGGACTGCTTTATTTGCAAGGAGCCCCCAGGTTCGTTGCCATGGTGAAATAAGCTTGCAGCCCATCCTCATATTTCAAATGCAGGGCACCTCAGAGTAAATATCCTGCCCTGGCAACAGCAACTTGGCCCCACCTGCTCTGTGCCAACAGAGAAATCCTTGTGTCCTGAGGGCAGCTTCAGAAGAGCTTTATCCCTGGCAAACAAGGCAGGAGAGATAAGGGAGGAAGGCATTCCCTTTGGAAAACAGTTTCATATAAATAACCCCTTGGAGTAAAATGTTGTTCTCTTTATGACAGCACGTAACATGGAGGAGGCTGTAGGAGAGTGATCCTATGTTACAATAACAGTCCTTCCTTTCCTCTCATGCACCATCTTTGCTTCCCCTCTCACAGTTTGCTTGTCACCCCAGCCTGGGGAGCAGCAGGCAGAAGGGTGTCTGCAAACACATGCTGCTTCAGCCACCTGGTGTGACTGGGTGCTGTAGAGGGTTGCCACCAGGCCACCCCACATACAGCACCTCAGGTGGCTGAGTGCCCTGCTCCACATTTCCCTGGATCAAACCCCTGACATTCAGCTTTCCAGGGCTGCTATCAGGCCAAGGAGTGCAGGAGCTGAAGGGCCAGATCCTGTGGAGGTTCATACCCCATATGGGGTCCTGGAGGGAGAGTGGTAAGCTGTCTGACACATAAAAATGTGAACAGGGAGCCAAGGAAGCTGGGGTGAGCTGTGCTCTCCTTGGTAATACTCAGCAAACTCTTATCCTCGGGGTCAAGGACATGGGAAGGAGTACCCTTTGCTATCCACATTTAGTTTTGGCTCCTTCAGAGAGTGATAGGACATCCAGGCTTAGACTGGTGTTTATGTCTCAGGCACATGGAAAAAGACCAGCATTGAAAACATCCTCTCAAAAAAACAACTATCTCAGGGGTTTGATCTGCTCATCTTCTGAACTAATTTGCTCACAAATCCTGGGCTTCAGAAAACTGTACTGGATTCTCCAGTCATCTTGGATATAAGGAAGGGGGAAAAAAAAACCAACTATAAAACTGTCACTCATTCTCACTCTTAGATCTATTATTTAATTTATTTGAGTTTTTTCCCTATCTTTGTAATTACAATATTGTACAAAGTGCAAGATAACATTCAATCACTGTAAAATAAGATTTAATTATGTCATGATGAGATTCATTAGTTAATATTTGTATAGCACACTGAACATGTAAAGTGGTTAGCAATTGCTAAGTATTAATCTTGCTGTTTCAGAAAACAAGGGAATTTTGAGGAGACGAAAAAGTACACTAAATATATGCATTTGGGGTGGACCTTCAGCTGGAATAAATCAGTGATAGCTCTTTGCTGGGCCACCTTTGCACCTTTGGCAGGAGCCTTGCCCTCCTCTTGGACCATGGTTATATCCACAAAGCCCTCAGTGATAAGGCTCTGATGAAACCACTACAGGAGCAGGACATTTTTCTTACCATAACATTCTGTTTTATTATTTATTATGTCCAGTGTTGGGATCTCTTAGCCTCTGTATCTTCCATCTGCCAGGATTTCCAAGTCTCAAAGATACTATGGGAATATATGGTCTCAGTCCCTAATCTGATGCTTTCAGTCGCTGGGGTTTCATATCCTCTACAAAGGTCTGCGGCATCACAAATCTAGTTTGGGTGGACATAGGGATACATGCTCACAGCTCTGCAGATCTTTCACTAGCTCTGCTCACGCTGTGGTATATTTGGTAAGACAGCACTTTTCAACAGACCAAAGGAAAGGCAGGAGGTCTGAAATTAGATGGTCTTTCGTTGTGCTCTGAAGCTGTTCTTCACTTATGGCAGTTGCTGCTCTGCTGGTAGCAGCAATCACCTTTTCTGTGACTACAGCACCATATAAAATAAAATCAACACTGGGGATGTATTGCAGGCCACCAATTCTGGTGCACCAGCTACCTTGTTTCTAGGCACTCTGAGACATAGAGTTGAAAAAACAAGAGGTACTTTGGTCTACCATCATGAACCACACCATCACAGCCTCAGGAGCAATATCTTTGAAACATGCAAAGAAAGCAGTAGGTCTGGTAGCCGACACTTCAGTTTCAACAGACAGTCATCTATGGAGAAGCACAAAAGATGGTGTGGAGATGGTGTGTTTCTTTAGTGTTCTTGAAAGAAATTTTGCTTTGGCTGCAATGTGCGGCCTCTAAGAAGTAATGAATGTGTTATAAGATCCACCAAAGACCATGCTATGAAAATGTAAAGGGCATGAGGAAAATCAATTTTGGGGAAGAGGTGTATTAATATGTAATAATGAATGTCTCCTAATGTGTCCACTGAAGAGAATAACAAGAGGTTGCATAGCTTTGACTTACAGAAGCATGTGAAAAAAACCCAAACATTAATCGAAAATGCTACATGGCTGTATCACTATTAGCTTGCTAGCTGCATCCCAACCCATCACCTCGCTCTTGTATGAAATAGCACAATTCATCTGCTCTGAGAAGCTGCCAGGAGGCTGCAAACTCCTAAAACTGGCTGACCTGACCTCCTGACTTAGCTTCAGTGCCTGGGAGGCTGGGACATCACAGTGACAGGACCAGCCAGTGCCCCGAAAGGCTCTCTTACAAGATCTACACAAAAGATAACAATCCTAAAGGCAACAAAAGCAGTGGGGTTGTACCTGTCTGCAACAGGGGA
Source organism: Todus mexicanus (assembly GCA_013389965.1). Classification (NCBI taxonomy): domain Eukaryota; kingdom Metazoa; phylum Chordata; class Aves; order Coraciiformes; family Todidae; genus Todus; species Todus mexicanus. Next base: position 21,859 of record WEIS01068108.1, on the reverse strand, counting down.
ACCTAGTAAGCTCCTGCTTGCATGAGTCCTCCTAAGTCTGCACAGTTCGTCTCCTTAACTCACAGTTCTTCCTTACCAGCTCCAAGAAAAATGCTATTAAAAGGCATTCAATTATTTTCATCATCCCCACCTTCTCTAAAGTGTGCAATGAGGTGGTCTTGCCAGAAAGTCAGTGTTTAACCCTCAGCATCCAGTCCTTCATCTCAGCTGGGTTTCACAGGGGGATTTACAGAGCTTTCACACCGAAGTATCCATACCTGCATACACAGAGATGTGCCACATTCTCCAAATTAATCCCCCAACCTTTCAGGATTCACTTATGTCCCCCTTAGGTACAGGCTCATCATGCTCAGGCAGACTAAAAAGGCAGTAAAGAGAAGTGGTGAGCACAGTGAGAACCACGCAGCCACCGCAGAGCACAGAACTGCAGCAGCCCTGCAAACCCCACTATGTAAGGCAACTAATGAGCAAGACTGCGCACCAAAGTATTTATTGTTGCTGGAGTGTTTTAATTAAGTGGGAACTGTTGGGAGCGTAAATACAGCAGCAAAGCAGCAACTTCTCATGAAGGAACACCTCCCTCCACTGGTAAACCTTCCTACTCTGACTGCAGAGAAACTCCCGCTGCAACCTGGAGGAAGGAATCTTCATGTCACACAGGTTTAACAGCACTCTTCAGTGTCTGAGGGGGGAGCAGCCAAGCTATCCCATTGCCTATGAGTCCCTGTCTCTACATGCAACAAGCCCCCATTCCTCACACAGGACAGGCAGGCTGCAGTCACGGTGTTCAGCATCCTTGTTGCAATCAATCTTCTTCATGCCATTGAATGCAGCATGCACCCCGAGGTCACCCCCTTCATCTCAGCAAGGCTGGGGTGTCAGGCTGGCACCACAGCTCTGCAGCTCTTTGAATGGCTGCACCAGCTCTTCTCCAGCCTGAATTGTCTGATCATTGAACAAAAGCTCATTTTCCCCAGAATTTTCAAGTTGTAGTAAAATAGGGTATAAGGAAGTACCAGGACAATTTGGCATGCCAGGATTGCCACAGTTTCCTAAAGCCAAGAGGGGTTGGGTTGGTTTGGTTTACATTTTTTTAAGGCACTCATATGAGCAGCCATATTTTTCAGCAGAAACTCTGTGGTTGCCTGAGTTTCTTGGAATCAGTTTCCTTGCTATGGGGCTGCCTCAATTAAGTGTTTATAAACCTAATTAAAATTATTTTAATCAACAGCAAGTTGTAAAACAATGCACCAGAAAAATGGCAGAGGACCTCCCCCAATGGTGCTTTCCATGAACAGATCGAGTGTGAGTCGACAGCCAGCACAGAGCTTCCTAAAGGGAAAGTGACACAGGAACCCAGGACTTCGTCCTCTCATACTTAGCTTGTCATCTTCTGAGCTTGTTCAGCCAACACTTCCACCTAGTGGCCTGCTCCATGCGTGCTGGGATGATGGATGTCTTTGGGTGTAAGAAGGGATCAGAGGAAAAATGATAATCTCATGGAATAATCAGATTATTTCCCACTGGTGAAGAGATCCAGCTTGTGTCGGGCCAGTTAGCTTTTCTCTCAGAATTGCAGAGCTGATTATCATGTAATGCTGCACAGCTGCATAAGACTAGCATGCACATTCTAAAAGTAATCAGAGGTAAATTACTTCTGAGACAACACTCAGTTGCATGTAAATGATTACTTTGGGTAGTCATTTGGAATAGATGAGTTTTGCAAAGAAAGTTTAAACAATCCTAGCAGGGGATTCTGCTCTCCTTAAGAGGACAAACACACTGCCAAACAGTCGGTGCAGGGGAGCATCTGCACATGGGTCCATCTGAGTGCTGTTCCTGCTTCGCTCCTGGTCTGTGTGTGATCTGGGATAAATTCCTTGAGCTTTTTGCCTCGCTTGCCCTATGTAAACCATGCAAGTAATATTCCGAGGGGAAGTCTGTGAGCTAACTACCATGTTACTGGTTTGGATTATTATTTATACCATCATAGAATTCTCTTAAGGATGATCTTTGTGCTTGCTTTCTGACATATCACCTGGATCTTGGTATTACAAGACTTGCAGAGGATAGTGAGGGAGAAGGCTGCCATCAGGTACTCTCTCTTGGCGCATACCTGAGCAGGTCTGAGACCACAGCTAAGAAACATTGATTTTTTTTACCTTAAGAGCTAGAGATTTATTTTTATGACAGCATTGGAACATTGCCTTAGAGACTGGTGACAGCCAGCATCACCTGAAAAATGGCTAGAAACCCCCCACAATTCAATTGCATCTGTTTCCCAGACCCTCTCCTAACCAGCATCACCGCTCCCTGTGTTACTATACGTATTTCAACAGCAGTTAAGCTCCTCCATGTGACACCAATCCCCTGGACCACTGTCTCCTCTGCAGAGTAAGTAAGAAGCAAGAACATTAAAGTCTCAAAAGAAACCACGTGCCAGGAAATACATCTTGTTCTGTACCACAGTCAGACAGTGAGGGAGTAGAGGTGACAGTGGACACCTATGGCACAGCCAAGAATAGAACTGAGGCTCCTGAAGTATCTATGTAATACCTTGTTAGGTTGTTCTTTCTCCTTCAAACATCTTGCTGTGGGATAAAGCCTCCAGGCAGCTACAAGACAAAGTTTTATTATTATTCTTGCTTTCAGGGCAGAACAGCTCTACTTAATACATTTTTAAAGACTATATTCATCTAGGAAGACTATCAATAATTAAGAGAAGAAAACAATATTGTTATGGAAATTAAGGCACCTCTGGGCCTGTGAGAACATTGCATTTTCTGATGACTTACTGGCATTTCTTCCAGCTCCTGGACAAACAGCACAGAGAGCAAGAGACATTTGTACCCCAGAGGGACCACTCTGTTCAGTCCAGGTTGATGCACAGAGCTGATGCTCTGTAATTAAAGACAATCTGTCAAAGAATTTTTCATAATTTTTTCGTTTTTCTTTGCTGTTTGCATTAAAGCAGTAAGAAATCTCCTCCCTTTTTGCCTTGTTATTCTCTGGTCATTAAGAGGTGCTGGCCCCACGGTGGGCCAGCAAGACCTGCTAGGGGTCTGAACACCTCAACACGCAGGGCTACATTGCCAGCCATGGTGGTAGTAGTGATTATCCTGATGAAGTTCATGTTTTCAATACACTCTCTAAGTGTTAAATGGTCTGTGCTGGACCTGAAAAACAGAGGGTTGGATCTCATCTGTGCATTTTATAAGAACCACTCATACAATTAGGGTCACACGCAGTCATGCATGCAGCTACTGCAGCATATGTGAATATTACTCCAACAAGAGTTAATCCTGACATTAAGGAGTCCCTGCCATAAAATTGCCATGGGCAAAATGGTCCCTAACCTTCTGAAGATGTCTGTGCTGCAGACACCACTGCCTAGCAGGCAGACTTCAGCTATTTTGGACACCAGTAGCTGCGTAGCCTTGGCAACATGCAAGTTTCCTGGGGCCTGCCTGGAGGGTACTTAGAGATGACTTCACTTTCATTGAGGGCCAAAGTAGTCTCCGGAGGTGCTGGGATGTGCTAGTGACAGAAAAAGGCCGTTGCTGTTCTGATACCCATAAATGGAGGTTAAATACAGGGAATAGACAAACGCCACAAGAGCAAATGGCTTATTTCTCTGAATTTCTTAAAATCAGATCATTTTCTTTTGACCGAGCAGTACTCACCTAATCTGAGAAGGAAGAGGCTGCTCCCTCTCCCAGTCAAAAAACACCAATGAGGCAGAACCCTGCCATCTGTAGGGATTGTGGGCACTAACAAACACTTCTTCTCCCCTCTTTCAGGCACAACTAAATGGATAGATGAGGGGAGGGCAGTGGATGTGATATTTCTTGACTTCAGTAAAGCTTTCGATACTGTCTCCCACGGTATCCTCACAGCCACACTTAAGAAGTGTGGATTGGGTGATTGCGCAGTGAGGTAAATTGGGAACTGGCTAAAGGACAGAACCCAGAGAGTTGTGGTCAGTGGACCAGAGTCTAGTTGGAGGCCTGTAGCTAGTGTTGTCCCCCAAGGGTTGGTACTGGGTCTAGTGCTATTCAATATATTAATTAATGACCTGGACAAAGGGATAGAATGTGCTCTCAGTAAGTTTGCTGACAATACAAAACTGGGAGAAGGCCAGAAGGCTGTGCTGTCATCCAGAGTGACCTGGACAGGCTGGAAAGCTGGGTGGGGAGAAATTTAATGCAATTTAACAAGAGCAAGTGTAAAGTCCTGCATATGGGAAAGGACAATCCCATGTATCAGTACAGGCTGGGGGCTGATCTGTTAGAGAGCAGCTCTGGGTAAAAAGACCTAGGAGTCCTGGTGGACAAGAGGATGAACATGAGCCAACAATGCGCCCTCGCAGCCAAGAAAGCCAATGGCATCCTGGGCTGCATTAAGAAGAACGTGGTCAGTAGGTCAAAGGAGGTTATCCTCCCTCTCTCTTCTGTGCTGATGAGGCCCCACCTGGGATACTGTACTCAGTTCTGGGCACCCCAGTTCAAGAAGCACAGGGAACTACTGGAGAGAGTCCAGCACAGGGCCACCAAGATTATTAAGGGAGTGGAATATTTACCCTATGAGGATAGGCTGAGAGAGATGGTTCTCTTTGGATTGGAGAAGAGGAGACTGAGGGGGGACCTCATCAGTGTCTGTAAATATGTAAAGAGCAAGTGTCAGAAGGATGGAGCCAGGCTCTTCTCAGTGTCATCCAACATTAGGACAAGGGGCAACGGGTGCAAGCTAAAGCATAGGAAGTTTTCGGGTATATATAAGGAAAAACTTCTTCACGGTGAGGGTGACAGAGCCCTGGAACAGGCTGCCCAGAGAGGTTGTGGAGCGTCCTTCTCTGGAGACATTCAAAACCCACCTGGATGCATTCCTGGGTGACCTCATCTAGGTGATCCTGCTCTGGCAGGGAGGTTGGACTACATGATCTTTCAAGGTCCCTTCCAACCCCTAACCTTCTATGATTCTATGATTGTTTTGCATATCCTGATTCCCCTCTCCTTTAAAATAGTGTTGGAATGAGCAGTGTATTTGTGGTACGTCTGTGGAAGAGCAGCCACCAGAAATGGAATTACCACTCATCAGCAGAGCTACCGTAACCAACTGAGCTCAAGTGTTCCTGGCTTAGTCCAGGAGGGAAATAAAATTTCTTGCTCAGGGGACCTCCTTAAAGCCACTGAGCTACATGAACTCACTTGTCTGTGCTCGGGATCCAGCATGGATAAAGGATTTCAGCCTCTCCTTACCAGCTCTGCACCTTTGGAAACTTTTCCTGGAGTCTGCTCTACACTAGGAGCTACAAATAATGTAGCAGCTTCTTCCTCTTTAATCAATGCTAATACGGACAGGTGTGTCAGGTCTTAAGACTTTGCTGCCTTACAGTAAATACCAACACTTTGAGCACAGAGTAGGAGTTAAGTTACTAAGTGACTCCAGTTTTCATCTCAGGCTTGTTTTCCTGCAGATGAGCAAGTGTTAATGCTACAATACCACCTTCCCTGGAGTGCCTTGTGTCATTATCCCAATGCTCTGCGTTGTATGCTAGGGTGGGTCCTTTATGGTCGATGAGTGGCTTCAGTGCTATTCTTAGTGCCGCTTCATTTATTTGCTATCAGAAAGACAGAGAAACAAATTGTGTGTCAGTGCCTACCTATTCTATAGGGTTCATCCCAGAGAGGGAAATCAATGACTCAGCCCTCTCTTGATGCATCTACATTAAAGCACAGGGAGTGAAGTCTGATGTTTTGTGTGTGTGTGTGTGTGGTTCAGCACTGCCATTCATCTTCACTCTCCAAATCAACAATTATCTGGAGTCCCCCAGGAGGGAAATGTGCTCCTCTCATAAGCTTGGAGTAATGACTCGGAAGCAGTGGTGTGTAACAGGATCCCCAGTGCTAGGCTTTGCCTGATAACCACATACACTAATAAAATAACCCTGAGTTGGTTTCGGTCCTTAATGTTCCCTTATTACTATTCTATGGGGCCTGTGTTGGGAAGAGAAACATCACTTGCTTGCAAACTAATATCCAAATGCAAGCCGTGCTTAGCATCCTACATGGGTTCTCATAAATTCGAGCAAGTTCTCTGTCTCTTCCATCTCATTGACCTGACAGGATGATCACTCCCTACTACTGCACTGACTATGTCCCTTGTCAATAGTTCATGAGGAAAAATTCTGCACTGACATAACTGCTTCCTAATTTCTTGGCTCTATAATTTTCTTTTTCACCCTTTCTCCTTGCCTAACTCAGACCACTTTTGGAAAGAAAGGCCAGTAACCACTGAGATTTTTTTTTTCTCCAAACACTAGATCTCTGTTTTCTAAGAAGGCCAGCAAAAAAGATGAAGGAGTTCAGCATATAGGGCCAGTGAAGAACCTTGCAATAAAAACTTCCCGGCTTTGGGTTTGGATGGTGCAGTGCACACAAAGGCTGAAGATGTTGAAATACATACCTAAACCAAATTACCTACTTAACTATGGGTTACATCTAAGCTGTCTTAACATGGGCTCTCCTTTTCAGTTCCTTCATGTTTTGTGTGTATGTGCTGAGTCTTGTTTGTGTTTACATGAACGGAGAGAGCAGCAGCTTGTGTATATGCACTATGATGTTATTGATATTATTGATTCTGAACTCTTTCCTGTACATAAGGCTGCTTGCCTCCTTACACAAGTTACAGCTATTCATGCTAATTTTTAGTTATGTATTAAAAGATGTCTGTCTTTCACCCAGGGGACCTTGACATTGGTTAAAATAGCAGCCTACATGTACAAGAACAGCTCCACAGCCTGAAAGCCACAGCACTCATCTGTGGCCCAATACACTGCGGATTCTTGTGCCTACATGCACACATTTGTTTTGGTCAGCTCCAGCCTGTATATGATAACAGCAGTAGAAGCTCAGACAAGGAGAAGGGTTAAGAAGCAGACAGAAGCAGAGAAAAGACTGTGGAGAAGGTGGGGGAAAAATATGGGGAAAACAAAACAAAACAAAAACCCAAAAAACCCCCAAAACCAAACCAAACAAAGAAAAAAAGAAATAAAATGTATTAACATTTACCTTCTCTCATGTACAGACCACAAAGCTCCCTACCAAGCAACAGTCACCCCCATTTTGCCTGCCAGGAGACTGAGTTGTTCAGGGATGCTCCCCAAGCAGGAGGCAGAGCTGCCAGACACCATCACTTCTTGGATTGAATCAGATCAGTGCTCCAGCAGCCCAGGCACCACAATGTCCTTAGCTTCTGCCACCCACAGCTGGAATGTACTCCCCAGGGTCTATGACTCCACCAGAGACCCCAGCTCTGGTCCCAAAAGCCCAGACTGTGGAAGCCAGAGCCATGGTATGGAGCAGAAAAAGGACACTATGTAGTGGTGCTGGGAGGAAAGGGACTCATGGAAACAGGGCAAGCAGCCAAAGTCCAACTTTCCTGACTATGTGTAATGATACTAGTGAAGCTGTGGGATACCTGAGTCTGGCAGGTGATGGGGAATGAGAGTAGACAGTCTTGTCCTGCCCTATGCTGCTTTGGCCACAGTTTTCTGTAGTATGAAGGTTAATTTTCCATAACTCATGCAGCAGCAGGGAATTTCCACAGGACTGACAGAAAGCTTGTGTTGAGCTAATATTTTAAAAGGGTAAAGGAGACAACCCAGGTAATTATAGGTCTGTCAGGCTAACATCGATTCCAGGTAAAATAATGGAGCAGCTAATAGGGGGAATATAATTCATGTCCATCAGCAGGGGTTTATGGAAAACAGACCCTGTCAAATGAACTTAATATCTTTCTTTGCCTTGATTACAAGTTTAGTTGATGAAGTCAATAGTGTTGATGAAAAACACTAAGATTTTCCAAAGCATTCAACTTGGTACTACGCATAGCTAGATTTAAATCCTAGAACACTACAAAGCGAACAGAGTACATAATAAATGAATTAAGGTGACTGATGACTTTGAAAATATGATTGAACACAGAAAACTGTCATCCTGAAGTTGCCTTATGGGTTGGGTCCCGCAAGGTTAGGTGGGTGGCATGATGATATTTTACATTCATATCTGTGATCTACTAAAATCTGTTACTAAAATCTGTCATACTAAGATTGGAAGGGTGGAAAATTTTAAGCAGAGATCATTGATACACACAACTTAGCAATTTCTTCGTGAACTTGGCAGAAGCAAGTATGGCAGAACTATGTGTGTTTCAGCTCAGTTATATATGAAATGAACATATCTAGGAATAGAAAATATAGATGGTACCTACAGGATGGAGAACAGGCAGGAATGTCTTCAAAAAATGAGTTATAGACCCCAGATAGTCAAGTACAAATATCCAGTGTGATACTGTCATCAAAACACCTGACAGAACACCTGATCAGGGCCACCTTTGAGGACAGTAAGGTGATAATTTCACCTTTTTTTGGAAACTGGTGCTACCACACCAGTAATCCAGACTGCTCAGCTCAAGAAACAGTTTGATGTGCAGGAGTTGCTCCAGAGAAGATCTGGGAAAACGGTCCCGGGATTTGCAAATCTGCTTTCCAGGGCACAACTCCAAGAGCCAAACTGCTCAGCTTGTCAGAGTGATGGCTTCAGGGATGGTCTGGCCACCATCTTTTGGCATCCAACAGAGAAGAAGGCATCAATAGCAAAAGCACTCTTGATATCAGCGGAGTAGCTACTTGCTGAGTGATACCTGTCTCTGAAGCTGGTGATGCTCTTGATACATAACTTTACTACCAGTATTTATCTCCTGTGTCTGTTGGAAAGGAACATTTACTTGTCCGCTGTGTCAAGACATTGCAACAACTAAGATAACAGTTGAAATGTGCTGCCTTAGAACCAACTCACTATATAGTTTTATATTTTATTACTGTATCTTCTCAGCACTGAGTAAACTGCAACGTTTCCCTTTTGCCCCAGATTGCTTCTTTTGCCTCAGAGGCACCAGGAAGGGTTCAAAACAGCTGGACATACTCTCACAAAAGCTTCCTGATGGGAATACTAACATGCATCATGCACTGCATAAGTGAACACCGCTTACTGTAGTTTAAGCCATGATACCAAGTTGAGCTAGTACAGATGGCTGTACATTATTAATTGATTGCTAATAGTAATAAATGGCTCCATAGTGTGGACTTGTAATCTTATAAATAAAGTCCCTGGCATCTGCTTTGATGGTAGGCAGCATGTGGAAATGTTCTAGAGAGAGGTGAGCTCCCAGCCCCTGTGGAATGCAAGCTGCCGCCCTGCATCTTAGCCAAACAACTATTTATTTTGTATTCCAATTAGAAAAGAGCTGATGAGATCTTTTGGAAAAAAATAAGAATAAAAATAAAAATAAGGCAGACCTCTAAGCCCACTCTGAGGGGCTAGATTTTCTTATTTGCTTAACATTTCCCAGGTACAGAAATAGAAAGGGTGAATGACTAATAGACTTAAGATCGCTGAGGTGAGATGATGCTAGTGACTGAAGAATATGCATTAGCTGGCATCAGCACAGCCAGAAAAAGGAAAAATCCACTTAGAGCTGCTTCTCTTGTAAGATAAGCCCCAGGTTCACAGAGTGAGATGCCTCCTCCCTGCTGCAGCAGTGAATTAAGTTTGTCATTTGTTATTGTGTCTTGCCAGCGCACCAAATAGCAGCCCTGGGCTGTAATCTCCACTCATCTGAGTCTGCACAGTAATTGCTGGCAGCCATGGAAACCAAACTTCCCACAGTCATTTATAAACTTGACCCTCCTTGCTTCCTTATTGCTGTATTCAGCTGAGCCCTTGATGGGGGTATGTGAAGAGAGAGGAAATCGTAAACTGCACTTGCGAACTAACGTTTGGCGGCAGAGCACAGAGAACTGGCCAAAAGCCCATCGTGCGAGTAGGAGCCTTTCCAACGGCACCGCCAGGCTTTGCAGCAGGCTCCTGGTGAAGAAGATGGAGCGGTGCCAACAGCTGTGATAAGCTCCAGTTAATGACTAACAGGTGTTTTTTTTTTTTTTTCAATTTGATTCACATGGGATGTGAGAATGGCCTCCTTGCCTCCAAATCCCACCACCAGCTTCCCAGGGACTCTTGGTCACAACATCTGACTTGCTTCCTGCCTGAGATCCACCAGTTATAAACTGGAGATAGTCTATTTTAGAGCATCATGATGAAGTTGAAATTATGAAGGCCTCTGAGTATCTCTAAGACTTGGGCCATGTAAGGCCAAAGAACTCATGTCACTATTTTCCTTAAGGGTACAATAAACATTCTAAAAATATTGCCAGTCCAGTTAAGGCTGGTGGACCATGCCCAGCTGATAACACTTGGAGAACTCAATCCCTCTGCTGAGTCCTAAAAAGAGACCCAGGGAAAGCAAAGTCTGAGGGAACCCTCCCATCATGCCTGGTCCTGCCCCCAAGCACCTCCTGCAGCTGATTCTAGTGGTGAGACTGGGTCTTCTCATCCCCATCTGGTCACAGTCCACTATGAGATGTTCAGGATGCAGGTCTTTGCACACAGTGAAAGCAACACAGGTAACTTCTAAGTTGTGCACTGATGACTCAGGAAGATCTGCAGCCAAATTCAGTGCTCCTCCAAGCCTTCACTGCTCTGCTGTTGTTACCTGGCCACCACTGTGGCTTAGACTGAGACTGCCAATCTAATCCAGGTTAATTACCAAATACTCATGCATGCACAACCTTTAGACGGCTGAAGCCAGGTGAGACCTCTGGCACAATTGTTAATTCCACAACTTTGTGACCATCCAAAATCCCAATCATTTTATAATCACTATGAAATACCTTTGCAAGTTGTTAGATTTTGCCTAATTTAATTATTCAAGCATCCTAACCTCTGACACTTTAGGAACAGCAATGTCTGAAGATTGACAGGAGTTTCACCACTACTGTAAAACACCACATCATTGACCTTTGGGACCCTCAGGTTACACCACGTGACAAGTAGCTGATCTAATACATCTCATTCCTACAATATACTTGTAATGGTTTCCTTTTTTCTTTTTTTTCCCACAGTAATTTTAAACAGTCCAAAAGGATGACTATTCTTTCTTTCACAACGTGTTATTATATCCCGTCAAGATGTGTTAAGCCAGGCTGAGTTGTGTTAAAAAGTGACACATCTGTAACAGGTCAGGCATTCCAAGATGGTCCTTTCTAGCAAGGTGAATTAAGGAGTTTATCACCTCATTCAATTTTTTTCCTTTGGGAAGATGGAAGCTAATTAAGATATGCAAAGCTTGGTCAATTTTTCTCAAAGACAGATCTCCATAATTATTTGAACCTTCTTTAAGAGGAAGAGAATATGCTTTGATATCACTATTTACCCAAGAGCTGTGTGCTCGCCATAAAGTTTGGCTCTGGTGGTTAAATTATCTCATATTCAGATTTGGTTTGAGTCAAGGTTTTCAGCTGGAGCCTAATGCAAAGTGTTACACCTCTGTGAAGGATTTGTTTCTTTCTGTAAGTACTGCCTGATGCAATACACTATTCCTGGTTATGGGAAAGAACAATAGCTGCATGACGCTGCCTTTTCTTTCTCCAAATCCATGTATCCATTTCATCTACGTCTCCCCACAACCTCCTTATTTAAATTTCCCATTCTCTCCACTGTTAAAAAACCTCCATGGGTCTTGTAAGAGCTTTGGCATCTCTGTGCTGTACATCACAGACTGGAAATGTTGCAGGAGGGAGGTTCAAGCAGCAGCATTTGCTGTGCCCAGTTGCACCTGCTCAAATTTGGCCTACTAAAACCAGTTGAATATTCACATTTCTCATTTGTGTTTTCTTCCATAGAACTTGCTAGCAGCTGATTACTAAACTTAGTCATGAGAAATGATGCATGGAGCATCTGAAAAAAAATAGCACGTGATCACATATTTAATGAGTGCACCATAATTAACTGGCATGAAGGGTCAGGATTAAGCTTGGGGGGACATCTTTAATTCTTGTGTTTTCAACATTCAGGGTGTTTGGCTTGACATACTGAGTGTATCTGTGGCATGATTTGTTTTACAGAGGGAGAGATCTTATTAGGGAGGTCTGCTATCCCTGAAGTTCCTGGTAGTCTAGAGTCCACACATGAGCTGGCCTGCTTTAAAGCTGCACACACGCAGATGAAACATGTGCACCAGAAATACTTGCATAGCTAGGAGTCTTTGAGGAGGCTAAATGGACAGCACATGAGCAAGCACACTACATCAAGAAACATACTAATAGCACCTTTTTCACAGGTTCCAGACCCATCTAAATCCACCCTGACACCTAAAGGACATAACAAGTCAACAGTGAGGTCCTGTCTGTCCCTGGAGCCAGCTCTACTTCACGTGATCTCCAGCTCCTTATCTGCAGCACTGCCCACCACTTGGATAGGCACCACCACTTGAATAGACACCACTGCCTGGATAGACATCACCACCTGGATAGGCACTACTGCCTGTGATTTGCCCTAACAAATTTACTCGGTGTGGTGGGTTAACCTTGGCTGAGCGC
>WEIS01068104.1:10272-28548 GCA_013389965.1 Todus mexicanus | reverse complement strand
AAAAGCTTAAAAACAGAAGGTAAGAGATGGTCAAAACAAGATAGCATGAGAAAAGAGGTGGATGTAGCTAATAATGAACTATTTATCACAATTTAAAGGAAAGTTGAGAAGGTAAATCTTTCCTGTACTTGGAGTGCAGATCCCACCCAAACCAGAGACACCAGGAGGGCAGTACACTTGTCAGAGCTGATCTATGAATACTATTCTTAGATGCAGCAGGTTATTTATTATGGATGTTTTGAACCAATGTGTCATAATACATCATCTCAGATGTTAAAGGATGAGTCTTATTCTTCTAGTCTTGCAAAAATGTCCTGATTACTCTGCTATCAAGTGTGAAGTTTCAGCCTAGAGCAAAATTCAGTGGAGTTTTATTTTCCCTTAAGTTTTAACCTGAGTTTATGTTTCCCTTGTACGTGTATTACAGAAAAACTGGGAAATTGGGAGCCCTAGAGAGTAAAAGGTTACCCTTATTCTAAAACAGGTGATATATGTGCTGGGCCAAACCTCCTCATCTGAGGGGACAAGGCTGCAGTTCTGGTTTTCCACTCTAGATCTGGTGCCCACTTCCTCATCCTCTCCATTACTATGTTCTAGACATAACTACAATCTTCTTTGGTTTTCATATGAAGCAGCATGGAGCAGGCAGCAACCTACTGCACAGTAGGATGACCAGAATGACATCTTTATTAAAATCTCAGGTTTAATAAGTTAATTTTGAGAAGTAGCTTCTTTCTGAGAAGAACTTGCATAGCTGCTTTTCACCAACCAGCTCTGCTTAAAAGCTAAATGGACAATAGCTAAGAGTAGGAAACAAAGCTTGAGCCACATACACAAGGACTAAAGAGCTGCAAATGGCACATTGGCATCTGACAAGTGACTTGTGAGTTGATGGGAGATGTTGTGGAGGCATCATAGTTGTGTAAGTCTCTGTGTGGTTCTGGGCCCGGGAGACGCTGGAGTGAGGAGCGTCTGGTGACAATCTAGTTTCCTGAAAAAAATCAGCTTGTGTAGAACTGGAAAGCCCAGGAAAAGCAGCATAATGTTAAAAAGTATGTTTCAGGATGAGTTAGCTTAGAGTTTTAATTTAAAATTTCCATGTGTCCTTTTTTGAGACTACATTCAGGTGTCTAAATATGGTGAGAGTGGGGATGAGGTTGGAGGACTCTGATGGGAAGACCCTGCACATTAGACCTTATATGATGCTGACATTGCCTTGTACAATTGTGATAAAGAACTGTTACAAATGTAAGTTCTGATAAAAAGTCATATAGCACTTGGAACATGCAGTGCCTCCTCTGTTGTGTCAGGTTATGTTATGTAGTCTCCGTGTTTGCCAAGGTGAATGTAAGTGCTAGTGTTTCTGAGCCTCTATTTTTTAAAAAAACATGATTCTAGCTTCTAAAATCACAGATCAGCTTAGAATAAGTGTGTTGAGGAAACAAGCAGCTGTACGCCTTTCTCTTTCTGCTTGTTTCTTTTGGGGTAGTGTTTCCCAAGCTTTGCTTGATGAATATACAGCTTAAAACCTTTATTTAAAAAAAAATAGTTAAAAACCAAACAAACGCAAAAGCTGATGCCTGTCCATGGTGGCAGGATGGAGGCCAGCAGCTGGAACCCCTTGCAGCAAGCAGGCCAAGACAATCCAGGGTGGCAGCACAGGTGGTGTGCTCCCTGGGGTGCTGCGCTCCCTGGGGTGCTGCCAGGGACAGGAACCCAGAGATGCTGGGGGAAAACCAGGAGGGAATGTAGCTCATCAGTTGCATCACTGAGTCAGCTCGCTTGGGACTCCTTGTCACAGAGACCCTGCAGCTAGGAATGACCCAGCTCCAGCAAGTTGTCTTCCCTGGAGGAGTGGCCTGTGGCTATGAAACAAGCCTAGGGAAGGCTATGAAAATAATGTGCCTATAAAGCTATTTATATTCTCAAAACAGAGGAATGTTATGTGGAATAAAATAGAAAGTGAGAGGGAGTACATGGTACCCACATAGCTGCCGCCACAATGCATTTTTTCTAAGGATTGTGAATATAAAGCAAATTGCAAAGGAAACATAAATCTTCCAAAGGAGGAGAGGAGAAAGAAAGAGAAGAGAGGAAAGCAGAGAGGAGAGCAGAGAGGAGAGCAAGAGGAGAAAGAAGGGGATTTAAAAAAAAACCCAAACCGAACAAAACACAAATGCTGGCTTCAGGAACATATTTATCCTTTCCTGACATGCCCAAGTGGGATTACAATTGATTTTGCAGCACTGATGCAGCAGGCTGGTGGTATATCACCCTTTTTACCTCATGCTGGCCAGATTTTTATAGAACTTGTTAAAAGAATCAAAAAAAGGCACTATAATAAATATGTGAATGTAATTGAGGATTTATTTATTTGACTGGTTTTTTCCCCCTCCTCTTGGGCTACATTTACACCCAGCTTGGGAAGGCAGAGGTGAAAGGAGAGTGTATTGAACAATTTAGAGGTAATATAATTTTAGTCTCTTGAAAAAACAGACTTAAAAGACCCCAAATAAATTGCTGCATGGCTCAGCTGTAAGATGACATTTAGTATGTCTCATAAGTCTTGCTTCAAAATAGAGCCTGCCAGCTAGGACTGCACAGGGGGCCTGACAGAGATAATGGATGGAATGAGACTTCCAGCTGAAAGAATGAAATGGCGAAGTCTGTAATCAAAACGTGAGGAGCATTTTAGGGATGATTGTAAAAGAGTAGGCAGAAGGAAGGCAGTGAGAGTTTGAAGGCTTGAGAAATGAGAAAGCCCAGCATAATTGTACCTGTACTGGAACGATGCTGAGAAAGCATGCAACCAAGCCTGTGCTCCTCTAGACTTGGAGAAAAATAATGTTGTACCTGGGAGAGAGTAGGGATCCTCACTAGACAGCGTGCCATAGAGACGGAGCAAGAGGTGGTCCATACCGTGGAGAGCTGACCATTAAACCCTGTGGGTAGATAAAGTCGAAAGGAACAGACTTCTGTACTATAAGTTTGTTTTACTCATCCTTACTTTCTATGAGGCGCTTCCTCTGGATCGGGAAAACATGGAACAGAGGACAAGAGCAATAATTTGGAGAAGAGTTGAGGGAATTTCTTGGGAGAGCATTGGTCTCATTAATAATGCTGTAGTGTTGGAGAAGGCCAGGTCAAAGATGCACCATGTGAGGCAACAGGGCCCGTTCTTGGAGTGATCTGCTCTAGGTACCACATCTTTGTCTATGCAGAGAGTGGTCAGTAGGTAGCTGCAGGGGACTTGTTGCCTTACCACAGATTCCTGCAGTAGACGGGATAATCATTCCCTCTGATGAGCTGAATTTTCTAGCCAGCTAACCAGGCTGAGCAGGAAACATCACTCACAGACAGAGAAATGTGAGCTTAGCTCCACTGAGCAACCTAAACCTGCATCTGAGCTCTGGCTCCCCACAGCAGTGAATGAAACTGCTTCTTATTTTGAAGATACTGTGGTTGTGGCTCCTTCAACTCACGCACCAGTGTCCCGTCTTTCCTGACTGGGTTTAGCCAGTTGGCTGCTTCTTACTATATTTTCTTTTCTTTGTCAATTAGCACCCAGTGAAGTGGAGGTACTGTTGCTCTTGGCCCCCAGGGGTGGAGATAAGAGAAGGATTTCATTTCAAAGGACTCATTTGGGATCTTCAGAACTCAAAGCATAAAACAGCAAGTCACAGCTCTAAAGTTGACCACAACTCATTGTAAAACAACAGAGGAGAGATTAATACACTGTCTGCAGGGGACTAGTGTGGGACTACAGCAATGTGGGTTTTTTCTGAACATATGGTAAAAGTGTTTGTGTCTGACACCTTTTCATTTTCAACTGAAAAAAAATCCTTCTTCTTCCCCTTTCACTCACTCAATGTACTACCAATGAGAAAGAAAATCCAATTAGCATCTCTGTTACAGACAGCTTCCCAGTTTTAGGGCAGAAACTGTCAATAAGGTTTACTTTATAATAAACTGTATCTTTTAATTGCTAGACCTATGACATGGATTTAAAGCTGTTATATTTCTAATTGATGCAGGAGTTATAATTAAGAGAAAAAGTGGAGAAATTCCATGCCCGTTGGCAGTTGAAGCCTTTGCTGCTCACCTTAGCTATATCTGCAAATATGACGACAAATACAGCAAGTAAGTAAGAATGTGTGTGTATTACTTTCACTCCTTCTCTGTTGCTGCAATGTTTAATTTCTCCATGTTGAGGTGCAGCTGAGGGCCTAATGCTGCTGCTTTCACAGAATTAATCTCTGACAAAACTCCTGTTTCAGTCAAGGATCAGAAGCTGTCCCTGCACAAGGCCAAGACCTACATTGCTAGTGTCCTTTTGGCTCTATCTACCCATCCACCCGTCAAAAAAAAGTTAGAGACTTACATTCTCAGCATTCTGTAAATGCCTTTTAAAAAGTGTTGGGAAGATGAGTCAGCAGGCTGATGTTCTTGGCCACATCAAATTGAAGGCTAAAGGTAGGATTCAACTAGGGTCACCAGGCTCTCAGGCAAACTCAGCGCTCCACCCCTATCAGCAGACGGTGTTTAGGTGATTATCTATCTTGGCGATATTTGTGTCATCTGGAGCCAGAAGAAAAGGATGCTCAGCTGTGGATATAAAGCTGATCTAGATGATCCAGGACAGCAGAATTTAGATATTTTGGCTCTTGGATTCCAGCTGGGGTCCTCAGCGTTAGCTCTTAATGTAGCAGAGAGAAACAGAAACAAGTAAGAATAGCAGTGGTGAAGCTTGGCTGTGGGAATAGAAGTAGGGTGCAAAAGATTTCAAGAACCAAAAAATGAGGAGAGAGAAAAAGCAGCAGGGATTTTCCAAGCCAGTTCTGGGCAAGGCTGCAAGAATTCAGTAGAAGAGATGAAAAGAGGAGGAGGTGATTGCTGGAGACCTATGTTGGGATCTGATCTGAGAAAATCAGTATGAAAAAGAAGCGAGGTAGTAGATTTATATGGTTACTGAAAAAATTGAAGTAGGAAAGTGGGAAAACTTATGACTGAAGAGCAAATATTCTGGCAGCACTAGAATTAGTCAGAACCTAAATATAAGAATGTCAGTCCTTTCTAGTTCTGCTTTATGGAGAGGTGCTCCACTTACCAGCACTGCATGCTGTGGCTCTGCCCCCACATCCTCCCACCTACTGTTGACAGCAGCAGAAATCATTCTTTGCTTGCAACAGAGATAAACAAGAAGAGAAGCATCAGCAATCTTCTCTAAACTGTATCATAATGTGGTTGAGGCTTTTTTTTTTAGTTACGAATGGAAGGGATTCAGACCCCACAGCACCCATCACGTGGATGTTTGTCATGGGTACACTTGAGGAGTCCATGTCAGTGCCCTTGGAATGGTTCAGAGGTACAGAGGGTTTTCTTCTGAGAGCAAGGATGTCTGTTCTCTTAGAAACAACTAGAAATTTCCAGAATTATGCAACTTAACTATAAATTTCTGTCAAATACGTTGTACAAAATTTCTTAAGATGATTCTTGCACTAGGTGTTGAATCCTGGGCTTTCTTCCCCTTGGGGACTGGAGAATCTTTGTCTGAGGTTATTTCCTCCATCCCAGCTGCAAGTGTTGACCGAACAATTCTTTTCTCTCCTCTTTTCTTGGCTTTTTAGGTATTTCATTTCTCACAAACCAAACAAGACCTGGCAACAAGTATTCTGGTTTGCCATCAGCATCGCTATAAACAATGCCTACATCCTCTACAAAATGTCAGAGGCATACCACGTGACAAGGTATAGCCGTGCACAGTTTGGTGAAAGACTTGTAAGGGAGCTTCTGGGCTTAGAAGACACCTCACCCTCCCATTGATGCATTGCTCTTGGTGGCATTGGCAGGGGACGGAGGGTAAGCAGAAGAAGATACCACACCTGAAACAGCAAAGCAAGGAACTTGTGACACCACAGTGCTGTCCTTATCCAAAAATGCCAAGTGATGCCACTAGAGGTTGAAACATTGTTCCTAGTAGCAGCTGGATGTAAACATGTCCTGCAGAAAGCACCAGTGGAAAAGCTGACACAAAATCGTGTATGTGAATGCCCTGTGGGAATCTGTACACCAGAAACAGACTTAAATTAGTTTTCATCTCAATACTCTTCATTGCACAGGGTCATCTTGTAAAGTTCCTCTTGGGCTAAGAGCTTGTCATAACCTGACATAGCTCAGCTATGTTCTGGGTGGGTGTTAGAGAAACATTACTTGGAGTTACTCAATCCTGGGACAAGCAATGTAAGTCTGCATCCTTGGGATGTGGTTGGGAGCACCAGCCACCCTTCAGGGCATCGCTATGTCCTCCCTGTGTGCTGAATGAAGTGGTTCAGATACGCCAACACTGAAGCAAGCATATTGACAAACAAAACCATCACAGACTGGCAGCCAGGAGCTGAGGACCAGTTAAGACTTTTTCTTTCTGTCTTCATTTGTTTGTTTGGTTTGGTTTTATTAATGTAATGTAAGGCAAGTTGTTCCCAGTTAGAACACAGCAAAATTAGGAGGAACCAAATACATTACTGAATTTAAAATGGAAATATGTTGCATTGATTTTTTTTAACCGTGATGAAACATTTTATACACAAACAGCAAGTAATATGGTATTAACTGGTAAACCAGTAAGTAATACTGCCTCGCATCTTAACTGCCATGGTCAATGTACAGGTAAGAAATCAGCATACAACAATTATATTTTTTCTTGATTTCAACTGTATCTTAAATATAAAAATCTAATGTACTGGACTGTTACATTTTTAGAGACAACAGTTTCTTTCGTTTTGTAACTGTCAAGACTTTTTGGTCTGTTTTAGAACTTCATTTGGCACACAGTTGGCAGGAAATAGTAAGTCACTAACAGCAGTGTATTTCCCATTATCACTGCGGGGTGTTCTATAGTAATTCTTCTTGTTAGAATTCAGGGCTTGTCGCAGTAGTTGTAATGAAGCAGATTATATGTTTAGCAAAATAACGTAGTGTTGTGTTTTGCAAAAGGAAAGAAGTCCAGTTGCAACTGGACCTTAAATCTCACTTAAACAGAGCAAGCCCAAAGAGTTCTCCTGTTCTGAGTAAAACTGTAGAGGATAAGCATTGCCATGAGCTGGTGCCCGTGGCTGAAACACCACGTTTTGGTGCTGGTGGAATCTGAAGTCTGATGAAGCTTTGGAAAACAATGTCAAGAGTGCGATATGATTGAAACAGGGGACAGTCAATACTGAGGTGAGATAGTAAAATACTACCCTGCCTTCTACACACTAATTTCAGTCTACAGCTCAATCAGCAAAACACTCTGTGTTCTAAAGGTTACCAGTGATGGACACAAACAGAATTGCACTAATTTGCAGGGCAAAAACTGTGTTGCTTAGAGGACCAGCTGGTTGTAGGTCCCCAAGCCTGAGAAGTTTTACCAAAGAATGACTTGGGTTGATTCAAGAGGAATAGATTGATTGATTGATTAATTTCTTTATTAGTGTAAACCTCACTGGGTTATATGCATCTATCTGGCAAGAAACAATAGAGGGTAACCAACATGAATCTGAGAGTTCTCCAGACTTCATTATGTGATGTGCAAGTGCATAGCATGTAGTAAGTCTTAACAGAGGAAGAACCCAGCAGGGGTTAGTAAATTACTGACTAGCTCTAAGACCATCCTTGCACTGACATCTTTCTATTTCCACCAAAGTCTTATTTTTTTGGAGTAGACTTAGAGGCAAAGCTCACCTGGTTGCTGGGAGAGTAAGGAGATGGCCAACTCCATGGTGGTTCTGCGTGCAATACAGCCTGGAGACCGTCGCACACGCCCTTCACTGCCAGCCAGCTGCATGATGCACATCAGTGGGTTTCCTAAGCATCCCTTTTCACTTCTCAATCCACAAGGTCCCCACCTGGGAAATGTGGGAGAAAGGACAAAACCTTGTGTACTGAGGCCTCCTTGCCTCAAAAGGAAGGAGAGGGTTTGTACCTCTCTAGTCCTTGGCAATGCCAAGCTGCATAGGAGCCCACAGATGAGTTCAAACCTTCTCGGCCCTGCAGAGAACCTAGAGCACCCTTCTTCAGACTGTGTGTGGTAGCTGTTTCTTGTTGCTCCTGTAAGTATTCAAAGGGGAGAGAAGCTAGCATGAGCCGCAAAAAACAGATGGTCAGCAATATAAGCCCTTTGTTGCTTTTTTTGCGGGGGGAGGGGAGGGGAGCAGAATTCCACAGAGGTACCTGAAGGCAAATGGTGTTCTTACTACTATTCCCTGGTTCAGACAACGCCAGCCTATATTGCAACAATAAGAGTAGCTACAAGTTCATTATTTCCTGTAAATTTATACAGTAGCCAAACTGGGACAGCAAGGAAAGGTCTGGTGGGAACTTTGCTGAATGAACAGTAGCTGCTGGGAGCCCAGCTTCCTTTCATTCCCCTACAGTACCAGACCATTGGCAAGGTACACATGCCCCCGGCAGAGACGGGGAGGTTTGCAGGACCTCCTCAGAGCCACTTGGCACTTCTGAGGAGTAAGCACAGCACTCTCCAGCTATGTCGGAGCCCCTTGAGATAGATCTGGAGCCCTTGGCCAGTTGTTATGTTGCTATGTGTGCTTAAAGGCTTGGATCTAGGCTATCCCATAGAGAAAATGCTTTTTATTTTTCAGGTGACAGTAGATTCAAGGCCTTGGAATGTTTAATTTTCCACTAATGTATGCTGTTAATTATGTGGATTTCTTGAGCTAAAAGCATGAGGTCCTAGCTTTTTGCCTCAGGGACTGGGTCCTGAGTAGTTTTCCCTAGAATTGGTGTTGATGGGGGATTACACAGTGGCTGACTATTACAGGGAAGATGCTTTAGTCTCCTTTGTAAAGGAGAAAAATGATGACAAAATTATAGCTTTGCAATGAATTTCATTTTCTTAGCCTTAACCATTCCTCATCATATTGAACTGGTGCCCTAAACATGCACAAACATTCCATAAGTAAGCAAAAATATTTATATATATATATTTGTATGTACAAAATGCCTGAAAGTTTGGCTCTTGAAGCCAACGAGCAAAAGCCACCAAAGCATAGTCTATATCTGCAGATGACCATTCCACCTCATTGTCTCCATTTATTGACTGGGAGTGGGTAGGGTTGGGGAAAGTTAAGATTTCTCCTTGTTAAAAAAAGCATCTTGCACTTTCTCAATGTTACTACATACTAGGCAAGTAATTATTGAAGAGATTGAATCATTTTTAAAAGGCAAAAGTTTGTTACCTGCAGCTCAGCTTCTGCAGCATTTCATTTACTGCAAACTGACTCAGATTTGGTTCCCCACCTGCTTGTAGCACTAAAGCTTCTCCCTAGTTGAAGGGGAAAAAAAAGGGGGGGGGGAAGGGTTAGTCTCAAAGTAATGCAGGGGTGCTAGACACAGTGTGCACGTTGTCTTTTAATTCTGCAATGGCTTGTGAAATCATAGCAAGTCTCGGTTCTTTTGGGTTGTTGTTTGTTTTTTGTAGCCTTGAGACAATCTGAGTAAGGGGTCTTAAAGCTCAGCAGTAGCTAAAATGCAGAGGAAATAGTACCAGCCAGGTCACAGAGGAACATCTCTACATTTTTCCAGGAAAAGCAAAATAAATTTGAAGCTGAAGTAGACAAGGGAGCAGCAAGGCTTGTTTCTCTCCTGCTGAATTGAATTTTCATTCACACATACTTCTGAAAGCCGAAAATTACGTATTTATGGTATGCAAACTTTGTTTCAAAGAACTGAGACCATCAGTAAGACATACTGACTACCTTCTATGCACAGAACTTCTTTCAAGAAATGTCTGTCATGTCCGTTCTTGGAAAACATTTCTTTTCCCAGTGTGTAATGAAACATTCACTAGAGCTTAGAAGCCACTGTGGTTTCCAACGCTGTTGTCTCAGTTGAAAAAATGCTTCAAGGGCTTGCAGAAACTCTGCCTCTTTTTACATCAGCCCATTTGTGCAGTTGACACTAGGGCACAATTTAAAGAAACCTCATCTCCATTTTCCATTTCTATTCTCTAGCTCCAACCCTTCTACAGTTACAAGGTAGTCCAAGAATCCAAATTTATCGATATCTTAGTGTCCCTAATGGGTATAACTTTGTTTTCTTTAGAAAATTGTTAGAGAAAAAAATGAATTTAGCTGTTTCCAGACTTACATTAAGGACAGCAGCTCAAACCAGCATTCCTGTTTTTTACCTCCAGCCACACTTCTGTGGCTGTTTTTCATTTTGTGGCTGAAGAGGGTTGTGGGGTTTTTTCCTTCTAACATTTATTTAGTGATTTGTCTTGAGCTGGTGAGTAGTGAAAGAAGCCTCCAATATCTCAGTCTTGTATGTCTTAGTCCCCCTAGTCCTAGAGCTGATTTTATTGATGAGTGGGGATTACTCTGCACTGATAACTCTGCACATCTGTGCTACTTTCCATGCAAGGATTGCAAAGTGCTTTAACAACCTCAGCACTCATGAGACATCATTAGCTCCTCAAATAGGAGCTTTCCCTTTCCTCATCAGACACCGAGGTACAGCACAGGTAAGAGGGTGATGTAAAGTGGAGTTTGCACTCCTGCTGATGCAGTCCATGTTGTGCATTTTCAGTTGACTTGGTTCTTGTTCAAATGCACTCC
Source organism: Todus mexicanus (assembly GCA_013389965.1). Classification (NCBI taxonomy): domain Eukaryota; kingdom Metazoa; phylum Chordata; class Aves; order Coraciiformes; family Todidae; genus Todus; species Todus mexicanus. The sequence goes on along the minus strand of WEIS01068104.1, from coordinate 17,938 downwards.
TCCAGGCTGGAAATGAAAGCATGCCAAATGTTGTTCCACGCTGAAGTAAGGACTGTGGGACATTGTCATATACTCTATATAGGCTGGTATGAGTCAAAACCAAGTTGCACTGAAGGTAAGCGAAAAATGGATAAACCACAGCAGCCCAGTCTGCCTAGAGTTGCTTACAGGAGATAAGTGGAGAATCTGAAGCTCTACTGTAGTTCAGTAATCAATGTGAAAGGCAGACAAATATTTACTAAGACTGACTTGAGAAAAGTTGCTGAGGCTTAGATGGAATATGAAGTCTTCCATCCATCTCTGCTGTGGAGTTTGCCACAGCACTTTCTTGTTGCTAGGACTGATTAATTGTAAGATTAATTGTTTGTAAAACAAGAGCTCATCCCAATCTGTCTGAGAACATTCAAGTGTCAAAGGACTGTTAGCAACCTTTTGCAAAGGCAAGGAACTCTAAGCTCAAAACATGTATATATTTGGGTGTCATTCACTAGGATATTTTGCACAGACAGAGCAAGTCATCATCTGCTCACATGCTAGCCTAGCACTAGTCTTACTTAATATATATTCCTTCTTGTAACAGTTCTTCCCAAACCTACCTGTGTTTCCAGAAGCATTATGAACTGGAACTGAAATGGGAAAAGTCCACTCTTATCATCATCTCACTGTTGGGGAACGGTTGAGAATATCTGTGCTTTGTACAAAAAGGGTCTCTTCCTCTTCTTTAGAGACAGCTCTGTCTTCAGAAATCTACCCCTGGAGAAGCTTCTTGCCCTACTCTTTCCTTTGCTTCCCTCATTCCATGGATTTAAAGCACATTCAAGTCATCCCACAGGTGTTGGTCAGTCTGGAAGAGGTGACAACACAGAGTTGGTCTTTCAGTTTTATTTTATAGTATTACTTCGCTGATCCTTTCTGCTATTTTGCAAATCTCAGAAGAAACAGGGTATTGTTTCTGAAGCCTATACTAACTGCAATCACTGTGAAGGTGTTGCCTGCTTTGCCTCATTAGTGCTGCCCGTCAGGTTCCTGAGGACCCAGAAAAGGTATGGGCGTCACCACACCCACTGCTCCCATTGGAATAGCTGTAACATTCCTTAGCTTTAGATTGCTGGGGAGGTTTTGGTGTTTTGTTCTTTTTTTCAACCCTTCCACTCTGATGGGTCTGGTGAACAGCTGTTAGGTATCACAAAAAAGGCCTTAAGTGGTAAAATCCCTTTTGTATCACTCTTCCGAAGTAATAATTACTTGTATTAGATGTCAAGGTGGTCCACACAACGTGTAGTGCAAAAAGCTTAGCCATGAAAACATCACTCTGCAAAAGTACTCATTTGATGTACCTGCAACAACCCTTGAATGTGTGGGGGACCTGGATGAAGAACCTAGTGGGAAAGGACCATAACGCTGTCCTGTGGGGCCACAATGTGCAGAACTGATTGGATAAACAAAGAAGAGAGAGATGAATGCAATTTGTGATCCAAACTTCTTAAACAGGCAGACTTCACAGTCAAGATAGTCTCCCAAGTTTTACTAGGGATGGGAAGACGCCAGGCCCATACAATTTGCTCCCAGCCCTGGCAACCCTGTTTCTAAAATAAAGCATCTGGCAAATCTTTCATTCTTCAAGTATTTACAGATTTCAAACAAAGTATTGTGTCCTGTTTTCACTAGATACCAAAAGGAACCTAGAAACCAAAAAGCAAAGCCCAGTGCACTAGGTTCATCTGTCCAGAGCCCTACCACACTTGGTGTCAAGGTAACTTTGTGGTCTTGTTCTCCAATTAATCTGTGTCAAGGTGTATGCAAAATGCGACTGCTGAACAATTCACATCTCTCTGTGAAACGGAGTTACTCATTTGATGGAAAACAAATTGCAGGTCTCTCAGACTTACTCTTGCAACCTGGATTTTTCTTCTAGTTGCATGCCGAATCTTTGCCTGGCATTTCAGTACTGAGATTAGAAATAACTTCACCCTATGGTCTGGGATGAGATTAGAGATAGCAAAACTCAGATTTATGCCAGAGATTAATCTGACCCTGTATGGGTGAGGCTCATCAGAACAATCTGATAGAAGGAGGAATTTAAGGGGAACAGTGGGTTTGAGGTGGCAGAGGCAAGTTCAGAGGGAGAGGAGCCAGGTGATCCCTTCTAACTTTCATCATTCCAGCATGTGTAGCCCCCTACCCTGCTGCCTTGGAGTGAAAAAGAAAAGGCTGATGTTTAACACAACCAGCCTGCACAGCTGCTTCAGCAACATACACCCTGCTTTAGCTACATGCCTGGCCTCACTCCATGCCTTTCCTTATACTCTACATGTTTGGTACTCGGCTACCTTGGAGTCAAAGCACTGCTGCATGTCAGCACAGCATGGAAGCGACAGGCTGAGGAAGTGCCACAGATAGAAACAGGAACAATGGGGATTCTGGAAAAGGAATCTTCCCCCTCTACATTTAGTTTTCATTTATTTTTCAATATGTGCAACTTACATTCCATCAAATGCAGTGACGGTACCAAAAGCAAAGACGGGCCTTAGCTGGCCGAGTGCTTTCAAGACGACCCCATCAGGCTGTGCTCACACCATCAGCAACTGCGGTTCTGTTGCAAAGTTCCATATTATTTATAATTCTAAAGATTTCTGTTGAAAGTGTAAATTCCAGAGGTAAACCATACACTGCAATTGCCTGGGTTGTTTTGTTTTCTTTTCTTTTTCTTTTTTTCTTTCTCCAAAAAAACTTCTCAGAGCAATTTTGTAACAGCCAAGTCTTTCAGGAAATGCAGGTGTGTCCTCTTCAAGGTAAGAGCTACACAACTGTGTTTCTGCATGGGACAGGGAACTACTTTTGTGACACCAGTTTTGTTCTACACAAAGGCACGCTTGCAATAAATTTTTACGAGTTTTGTACACCATGAGCTAAATTCTGAGTTCCAGAAATGTGAAGTGTGGCAACAATAACAAAATGGATTTGTAGTATCACTCTGATATCTTGTCATGTGATTTTATTTCTTCAACAAAGTTTGTTTACAATCAACAACTTTGAAATACAGTCAGATATATTACCGGTTGCTTTTCTGTCTCGTTCTTTTCTGCAGTAGGTGGGGCAGACGTCTGCTAGTCCTCTGCACATGCAGGTGAAAGGACGTGGAGAAAATCCTGCTAGATAAACTACAGGTTCTCACTCTAAGACCATTAGAGGCAAAAGCCTGGCATCTTTATCCCGCCGTTGAGTGCAAAGGCATTTTCTGTAGAAAGAATCAAGTACAAAAAGCTGTTCAACATGGTCTGCACACAGGCATAGGAAAGGGAACTGCCACCCCTTCATGCCCTCCAGACACCCACAGCCATGTGCTTCCCAGCCACTTCAGGACAGGGAGGGGTGGACACAAGGACTGCAGGTGGCAGTCCCAGCTTTCAGAGATATCTCTGCTGAATGGTACCAGCTCTTCATCCTCATTGCTCTGACTCCTTCAGTCAAGGTTTGTCTGTATCACCAGTGGTGCACACCAAAACCATGACCTGCACACCAAGTAAGCGGCATTTGCAGGCAAAACCAGACATGCATTATCTGTTGATGACCACTGTTTCACAGCTCGAAGTCAACCAGTTACTATGACCTGGTTTAAATCTTAATACACAAAGGGAGCAGAAACCTTGCAAGTGAACATATAAGTGATATCACAGAGAGTCTTTGCCAACAACCACAATAAAATTGTCCCCTACACCTTGGGCCTGCATCACTCATTCCAGCATGACCGCAAAGCTGTCCACAAGGGACCAGGCTGCAGAGCATCCTCCGTGTATGTGCTAGTGTGGCTCAACAGTGACCTCTTGCTGTGATGTGTCAGGTGTCTGCTGAGCCTAATATGTGCAAGGTATTTCTTCACAGCTTGTGTTTTCCACAGGGAGAAATTTAGTTTGCGTCTTAAGCTGTCCAAAGAAAAATCCAGATTTTCAGGAAAAACAAAACATTATCAGAATCAACCAGCAGCAAGCCCCGTGATCTATTTAATATCTCTATGGATGCAATCTCTAGGAGGTGACTATTTATCTTAAGTTGCTCAGCTAGTATCAAAAAAGTAGAGGGCAGGAGATTCTGGCATGTTCAACACAGACAAGCTTTCAAAATTCCAACATAGAGGTAGCTGAATCGTCAACCCTCAATGTGCTGGTCTGAAAGACATTTTAGTGTGATCTAAAAGACACTCTGGATTCTTCAGACAACCATCTCCTCCAAGAAACAGGTTCCTTTTTTCCTATGCCTTGTATTTTTTGGGGGGGAGCCCACAGGTTTCTATTTTGAGACATCCCATCCAAGATTAAGAAGCAATCAAACCACAGTGCTTGCCTCTAGCACACTGTGGAGGCTGGGTCATCCCAAAAGAGCACCAAAGGTAGAGACATGCAGATGAATCATCACGGTGATGGATCACCACAAATACACCCCAGCTGGTGGCAGGGCTACCCTAGACACAACCAGCCATGCACAGCACAGCACCTGCACCCACAGGTGGCTCCACACATCACTCCATAAGCACATAGAGGCAGGAGAGACCCAAAGGAGATGATTATAAGCTCCTGCAGTGAAACCAGCCACACACCAGTTAAGATGTTCAGCTGTGTCATAAACCAAACGATAATTTCTTTGAGTTCACGGTTATGGTTGGAGAGGCACCCCCAGCAGCACATCGCTTTGCTCCTTGGTCCCTGAATGTACTGTGACCAGAGCTAATGCTGTGTGTAATGAGGCTACATGATCAGAGTTGTGACAAGCAATGAGAATCATCTTTAACACACTAATTGAATAAAACAAGTAATTTAATTTGTGAAATTATGAAATCCAGGATCCGATTAACACCAAGACACACACACACACGCCTAACCTCAGTGCTGTCATTTCAAACAATGCTGTCCATTCACATAAGACCAGGGCCTGCTGTAACTCAATCTCCCAGAAAATTTTTCTCAAGAGAATTTGCAATTAATAATTCCAGGGATGTAATCCTTCTTAATTAAGCCAAACTTAACATTCCGTTTTGCAGTGTTTTCTAATATCCTGTTCCACTCGCCCCTTCATCCCCAGAGAGGAGCAGAGGCAAAGAAGTGCCAAGTCAGAGACGTTGCAGCAAAGGCTGCCCCCAGCCATCACTAAGGCAGAGAACAGATAGTCTTAGAGTACCTTCACCCGAGACTTGAAAAAGCACTTTACATGCGGTAATGAACAGCATCTCATCAGACCCCCGCAGAGCAAAGCCATCTCAACTCTCTTCAGAGACCATCTCCACGCTCCAATTTCCTTAGATTACAGCACAGGAGGTCAGATGCACAGCCAGACACAGTTTCGTCTTTGGGAATGAAAGTTTGAGAGAACAAAAGACAAAAGGTGATAAGAATCGAGGAGCCAGCAATCTCCCTCCCTCTTCTGCTGTTCCCGCTTACCTGCACCAGAGATACTGACACAGGATTCAGGTATTTTACCAGCTTTGCGCTTTTTTTTTTTTCAGGATCTGTTTCCTGTTACAGGTTTTGCCTGAGAATCTACAATCCTTCCTTCATCCAAGAAGCAAGAGCAGCAACAAAGCTGGTTCTCAGGCTCATGGGGAAGTTGCAATCCACAAATCTGGAGAAGAATAACCTCCTCTGAGCAGACAGGCTCACCTACTGCAGTGCAGCCCTCACCCCACGTGGGCCCGGAGGCAGCTGGTACTAACTGTGATATGAACAACTAAGGTGCCACAAGCCAAAATATGCTCCTTTTCATACTTCCATGAATCCCATGAATTGCAACCTTAAAAGAAGGCTTAGATATTCCTTCTGCCAGATTTGGACTCCCCGAGAACCACAAGGCAGGATTTAAGAATGCAGCCTTTGTCTCGTACCCCTTGGAGAAACAGCAAAGCAAACCATTTAAGTCTCTTCTGGACAGACACAAAATTCAAAACCAGCCAAGTACAATCATGCCAAATAATTACAAGAATGGAAAGTCGTGAGGGGAAAGGGGGGAGGGGAGGCACATTTCTTTAATTTACTGAGAAGAAGAAGATTTGCATCTGCAGCCAGCCACACCACATTAAATTGCAAATCACTTTCAGGAATTGGAAAAGTTCATTGCCCACTAACCTGTCTGTATCCCAAAGCCTTTTAACGTTGAAAGTGCTGGAGATAGACAAATACATGAGTTAATGTATATACACATCTCGAACATTTGGACAGAAAAGGCTTGTCTCCAAACACAGGCAAACATTATCTACCCAGCCATAGCAAAAAAATCTCCATCCAACACTCACAAGGAAAAATGTAATTCTGTACCTGTTGGCTTTCCTTCAGTTTTGTGCAGGCTCTTCCTATTGTCTCTCCAATTCATCATTCTTCAGTTGTCTCCATTACTGTGCCCAGCAACCCACTACCACCCGCTACAGAGGTAATTCTGAGACTGGATGGAAGAGAGCGTTCCCAACTAGCTTAGCATAACATTTTTGTGTTCAAAAAAACCACCATTTTTTTGTTCCTATCCCATGATTAATACAGAGCAGGTAGAGCACCGCTCTGCTCAGAAAAGCAATTTCAATAGTGCCACTGCAGAGTTCCACAGCTTCTGTCTTTTCAGACACCAGATAATGTCAAGTATTTACTAAATCAAACACAGATGATGACCCACAGCCTGCAGCAAGACTGAGCAATCAGTGCTGTTAAATACTGCGTCAGGTTTAATAAACAAAATAGAAGAGATATTAGCACTTTTAATGAAGAAAATTTGTTACTGCTGCAGGGAGCTTGGTGCATGTGACCCTGGACTAGAGAAGCACTGACATACCTGAAAGGTGCTTTGGTGGGACTCAGACCAACTGCTAGACATCTATATTCTTTACAGGGTGCTTAGCCAATGCAATAAACAGACACTAGACAGCTTAAACACATCATCCATATTCAGCAGCACTCTCACCTGGGATGACAGAAACCAATTTCAAGGCTGACCACAGTGGTTTTAGCAGCTTTTATGTTGCATAAAAGATACCTGCCTCCACCCTAGCCAGGGGCAAGTACACACACACCAAGTGTAGACACTCAAATGGACTCAGTGGGTGCCAGCAACAGCTTTCAATTGCTCATGCAATAAGCAAAAGAGATTCCTGAACTTTTGTTCCCACAGGCCATGATGAACAATTTGTTTCTCAGGATTTGTTGAAAAACATCACCACCATATTTCAACAGGAACATCTGGAGACGCAGAGTGGTTCAGCAGGCCAGCTGTAAACCTGGTATCATGAACAGCTTGCAAGGCTCAGAGATGAAGATTTCTCCAAATACTTCCCAGGAGAGCAGCCTGCAGGAATGATGATCAGGCACTTCCTGAGCAAGGAAGACAAGGTGCCTGAAAAAAGTGGGCTGCAAGGGAGCTTCCCTCCTATGGCCCAAACCTCTGCGGTGGGTGCTGGAGCTCCTGGCCTGAAGCTATGTAGGTAGGGACCCAACTTCATGCCTGTGCATCAGGTTTAACCACCAGATATGGCAGACCGGCCAGACCCTAATCTTCTCTCCATGTGCTCATTGTTCTCTCTGCCTGTGCTCTCCTTGGTTTTACAGCTGCTGGTCCGGACAAGTTCTGCTTTCAAGAGAGAAAGAGAGAGAGAAAGAGAGAGAGAGAGAGAGAGAGAGAGAAAGAGAGAGAGAGA
>WEIS01068102.1:0-36251 GCA_013389965.1 Todus mexicanus | reverse complement strand
AGGTTTAGGTTGGATGTTAGGACAAATGTCTTCCCGAGAATGGTTGTCAAGGCCTGTCCCAGGCTGCCCAGGGCAGTGGTGGAGTCCTCATGATCCCGGTAGGGGCTTCAAAGCTGTGGAGATGTGGTGCTGAGATACATGGTTTAGTGGTGCCCTGGCAGTGCTGGGTTATTGAACCTCATGATCTTAAAGGTCTTTTCCAACCAAAATGATTCTATGATTCTATCCTATAACTCTATTTTGCTTTTCACTCTCAATCAGCACATCCTTAGAAATAAATCCAGTGTGTTGGAACCACTGGTACATGAGACATTGTACCATATGTCGGTACAGCCTGGAAAGTGTGAGCCCATCGTCTCTTTACAGCCACTGCCTGAGGATGGTTATTCACAGCTACCACAAATATTTCAGTCTTTGACTTGCCGTCATTTGTTTTCCTTCCCCACTTGAAGGAAGCGGTTCTCTCCAGTATGAGAAGTATTAAATTGACTCAACTACTTTGTCTGCTGAAGTAGGGCTTTGAAGTGAATCTTTGAAGTTTCTTATATGATGTGAGGATTCGATTAGACCACTTTTACCCAGCAGTTTCATAGCAGGGATTTTATTTGGGAGAATCGCACTAGCTATTTCAGCTCCAACTTCCTTCAATTTTAAAGCTATTCCCTGCTCAGGTAGTGCAGTAATTGAGGGAGTGAAATCATACCGATGCCTAATAAAAACATGTCCAAGCTACACAGGAATTGATTCAAATACAGGAGGAGAGACCCTCTGTATAAAGTCCACTCTGTTCTTCTTCCAGAGATCTGTGCTTAAATTGCTTCTTTCAAGTTGAGGTATTGAATAACCTAGTAACGGCAGGTATACAAAATATTCAGGTGTTTTTAAAAAACTGTGTTTTGTAATATAAGAGAAAGGAAGGAGAAGGAACCTTTTATTTCTGCTGTTTTTGATCCTAACTCGCACGGTTTTCAACATTCACTTTTAATCCTTGCCTTGTGCTTGAGCACGCAGACGTTATGGGGTCATCCGTGGTATCAGCAGAATCTCGCTGGTCAGCTTTTCGAAGCCTGTCTCTAGCATTAAGTCTCAAACTGGAAAGGTAATCCCCTCTGGAGTCTTGACCTACTCTCAAAATTACTTTCTCCTGCTCTTTTGAGCCTTTGGGTTCTATTCCAGTGTTTTTTTCCTCTTCATCAAGACAGCTTGCTTAATTGCTGTGACTGCTAGGCAGAAATCTTACTCTCCTGTCTTACAGACCTCCTTTTCTTCAGTTTCTTCATAATAAAGTAGTTTCTGGAACAGGGCCAGGCCTTTAGCCTAAAGTGTCTTCTAGCTTTCATATCAAACGGGGAACAGCTCAGCCAGATTTCTGTCCTAATCCCTCTTCCCAAAGACAAAGACATTGGCACTGTCTAGACATCGGTGTTGGAAAGATTTTACTCGCTTTTTCCCATGTGTTAATTCAAAGCTGAGGGTTCCCTCTTTCTCCTTTTCATCCCACGTAATAGTCCCCAAAGCCTCCTAACCGACCACCGTTACTCGATGGATGAAATCGGACTTGCAATTTGGGACACAAGCATTCAATTTGGGAGTAGGTGGTCTGCACCCTTTTGGAGTAGAGTCAGCGAAACAAGACGTGGTGAGCTCTGGCTGATGGCTCTCGTGGTGTGTGGACTGTTTGTCATTTAAAATCTCCCCCCTCCCTTTTTTTAAATATCAAGTGCTGTATTCCCTCACGAGATATTACACAGCAGCTGCCAGCTGCTTTTAACCTTTCACACTTCTTTTGTAGGTTACTTAATGCAGCAGCCTTTTGTTGGGTCCATGTTGTAGAGCTTTTCAGTGGGGGAGCAGGTCCTTACAAGCTGCAGATTTTACGTAGGAAAAGTGAACAACTTAGCTGGTTTCCCGGTCTTTTGAAATTTTCCTTCTACTGATGGCTGGTTTTGACCTTTTTTTTTTTTCCCCCCTTTGGAAGTCTTCTGCTGGGAAGTTCAGCTAACGAGCAATCATTAGGATCCTATTTACCCTTGGATTTGGTCTAGTTATGTAATGAACAGGAGGTCAGGTACAAAAACGTTGGGAAGACTGAAGACAAATTGGTTTCCTTAGCACCTCAGTGTGTGCCTCTTGCCTGTCTGTCAGTCTTTCTGGATGTCACAGCTGGGGCCAGGGAGAAATGTTGTATTTTGTGCCTTGTATACAGTCGAGTGTGTAAGTTCTAGTTAGAAATAAAAGCTTAATGTCAAGATTGCAAAATCAGAACGTGTACATCTGTTTGTTCTAGATATATGTGGGTCTTTATCAGCAATATTTCTGTCCAAGCTTCCCTCTCTCTCAGAAGACCACTCATTTTGTGAAAAGTTCCTTGGTCTGAGGCAGGGGGGAAATTTTGGGGAATTAATTTCTTACAACCTCAGCCACCTGAAAGTGAAGCACCTGGTTTCTTGTCTAGATTCCTCTCATAGTTTGTGGGGATACACAGATGTCTGCAGCAAATGGTGGTCCTACCTGCTATAGACAGGTGGTTTAAAATGAGCTGAATTTGCCTTCGAAGTTTCTTCCGATTGCTGATGGAGGGCATCTAGACCACTAGAATCATAGGATCCTTTAGGTTAGAAGTGATCTTTCAGGTCATCAAGTCCATCTGTTAATGCATCACTGATAGGTCACCACTAACCCATGTCCCTCAGCACCACATCTCCACACCTTTGAAACCCCTCCAGGGATCATGGGGACTCCCCCACTGCCCTGGGCAGCCTGGGACAGGCCTTGACAACCCTTTCACAGAAGAAATTGTTCCTCATGTCCAAGCTCAACCTCCCCTGGTGCTGCTTGAGGCCTTTTCCTCTTATTCTGTCAAACAAGCATAGCTTAGATACCAAAAATTTAAATGGACAGTGTTAGGGGAGATAAGTGGTACTGTGCAAGTTTTACCTACACCAGTGGTTACTATTGTATATACACATTCTTATGTAAGATATTAATTTAAAATAAGTTTTCTTTATAAGAACCTGAAGCAAATATTGTAGAACAAATGATCTATCTAGGAGTCATAGGTTGGCTCTGAACCTTTGTTGAGTGGCCAGTGTTCTATTTTCTTAAAGGGCTCACTGAGAGTACTTGGATCTTGCTTGACGAAAGAAAGCTAGTCATAAAAATAACTTCCTCCAAAAGCTGTACAAGACAGATCTATTACTGTGGTGTAAGCTGCAGTCTTGTTTCTGAAGGGACTTCAAAGTAAGCATTTTGGAAATATCCATGGCAACAATCCACATCTGCAAAAATGCTGTTGCTTTGTGTATGGCCAGGTCAGGTTTGAATAGTATTTATTCAGTAAAAATGCCTGTAAAAGAACTGAAAAATTTGGTATTCATTCATTGCAAGTTAGTAATAAAATGATGTTTCAATAGACTGTGAGGGTTGCATTGGGTGAATGAAGAGTATGGCCAGCAGGTCGAGGGATGTTCTTCTCCCTCTCTGCTCTGCTGAGGCCACAGCTGGATTATTGGGTCTGTTTCTGGGCTCTCCAGTTCAAGAGAGACAAGGAGCTACTGGAGAGAGTCCAATGCAGGCTCCAAAGATGCTGAGGGGACTGGAGCATCTCTGTGCTGAGGAAAGGCTGAGAGCCCTGGGGCTGTTTAGCCTGGAGAAGAGAAGCCTGAGAGGGGATCTGATCAATGCTGATCAATAGCTAAAGGGTGGGGGTCAAGAGGATGGGGCCAGACTCTTGTCAGTGGTGCCCAGCGACAGGACAAGGGGCAATGGGCACAAACTGGAACCCAGGAGGTTCCATCTGAACAGGAGGAGAAACTTGTTTGCTGTGAGGGTGCCAGAGGCTGTCCCAGGCTGCCCAGAGAGGTTGTGGAGTCTCCTCCTCTGCAGAGATTCCAAACCTGCCTGGACATGATCCTGGGCAACCTGCTGTGACCCTGCTGGAGCAAGGGAGTTGAATGAGGTACAGAGGTCCCTTCCAATCCCTACTGTTCTGTGATTCCATGATTGTGGAAATGATCATGGCACCACTCTACATTTGCAAAGATGCTATTGCCTCGTTTCTGGGCAGGTCAGGTTTGGAAGGTATTTCTTTAATGAAAATGCCTGGAAAAGAAGTGGAAGATTTGCTATTCATCACAAGTTAACGAGAAAATGGTTTGTTGATGGACTGTGACAGTTGTTTCACAGGTAGTGCTTGAGGATTATTTTTGTCAGTTCATTAAAGGTTTTGATGTGGCTTTATAAGCTGATAGCCTTGGTTTCTCTGGTGCACTTGGTTTGGGGCTACTAAATATTGTACATTTAATGTTCAAATAACATGGGATTTCATACTCAGTAGCCAATTCTCTTGTTGGTTTAAAAAGGATTATAGGCAGAAAGCTTCCAGACTAAAGAAAGTAATTGAGTGTAATGATGCTGTATTGGAACACCACTGCACCTTATTTACCATCACTCGCTTCCTTTGATGCCTCCCCTCCATTTAGTGGTCTCTCCAGCCAGATTGCTAACGCTGACATGTCACTGGAGCATCCTCCAACTCCCTTCCCCCAGCTGCTGGCGTGGAGGAATGGCGAGTCCTTCTCAGCAGCGAGCCTGCTCATTGCCTTCCAGAGCGCCCTGCTGTAATTCAGTTATGAATCATTGCTTTATTTGTCATGTCAAGCTCCAGCAGGACGGTTTAAAGTGCTTTTAGTCGGCAGTAATTTGAGGCACTCGGCCAAACCGTTCAGTTGTTGTCAGGGCCGGCGGTGGCTGCAGCTGATACGATGATAAAACGCGTCCTGACTGCAGATTATTGCCGCGGTGGCAGGAAGGCTGCTCATTTTGACGTGTGGCAGGCAACAAGAGCTAATTTACAAGCGTATGAATTTGGTGGGTTTAGCCCTGGGGATTACAGAGTGGGTGTAGGTATTGCAAACTCTGAATGTATATATTTGACTGTCTTTTATGTTTTGAAAAATTCATTTTCCTGAGTGTTATTTTGCACTGAAAGTGTATCAGCAGAATATAGCTCTCTGTAGTGCAAGCAGAGTGTTTTCTACACAAGAGCAAATGCATATTAAATTTTTCTCCTCAAACAGAAGTACATCTTGCTTTAAGGGAAAAAAAAAATAATTCCTTTTTCTACCTTAAAATAATTTGTCGGGGAAAATCCTGACTTTTTTTGTATGAAGGTTTTGTGTCTGTAGGACCTCAGATGAATGCTGTATAGGAATCAGATGGTGCTAATGTTGATTGAAATAAATAAAAAAAGCCTGAGTTGCTTGGGCACAGGAGGTTATCAGTCATATTGTTTAGAGAAACTGTTCTAACGTGCTGCCTTGAATTCCTCACTGAGGGGTGTAGCTGGGCAATAGTATGAGTAGTGTGGGCAATAGTAAAATCAGTACTTTCTTCACTATCATTTAACTAAATCAATTTATAGCAGAAATAACTGTGTTGGTAAAATGAGAGGGAAAAATGATGTTGTTCTTGTTATCATTCCCCAGCTTCAGACCTCACCACTGAGGCAAGGAGAGCATTACAGGATGCCTTGAAGCTCTGCCTTTGACACTGTGTACTTTTTAGAGTTTTTCCTCCATTTTGCTGCTTTGATTCTGCTCTTCCCTGTGAAAGCCAAACACACGTAGCTGAACCTTCAGTTCTTGTTAGCGTTGTCATCTTGGGTGTCTCTATTTTTGTTTTTTTTTTTTTCAATCCCACCTGTGAAGCAGGTGTGGTTTTAAAACAGAAACCCCACACACCAGGTTTATGATCTGTTTTTTGTATCACTTTGTCATGGCTCACAAGTGAGTGTTGGCCTCAGAACGAACACAGACATGTTTCCCTGGCTCTTAAATGTTTTTGCAGGATGGTGAATTTAAAGCAGAGGGAATTAGAATCATAGAATCATTCTGGTTGGAAAAGACCTTTTAAGATCAATAAAGCTAACCATTAACCCAGCACTACCAGGGCACCACTAAACCATGCCCCTTGGCACCACATCTCCACGCCTTTGAAACCCCTCCAGGGATCATGGGGACTCCACCACTGCCCTGGGCAGCCTGGGACAGGCCTTGACAATCCTTGCGGGGAAGAAATTTTTCCTGGAGTCCAGCTTAAACCTCCCCTGGTGCAACTTGAGGCCATTTCCTCTTTTCCTGTCAGTTGTTCCGTGGGAGAAGAGACTGACCCCACCTGGCTCCAACCTCCTTTTATGGAGTTGCCGGGAGAGAAAGGATCTTGCCTGAGCCTCCTTTTCTCCAAGCTGAACAACCACAGGTCCTTCAGCTGCTCCTCATAAGACTCCTGCTCTAGACGCCTTAAAAGGTAAAGATGATGCATCTGAGAAAGAGCGTCTCATGTCTGGAAGAACTGGTGTTTTACTGAAGCTGAGCTACAGGCAATTTTTTGAGAACCAAATTGGAGCTTCAAGTGCTGCTGTCCTCTCATATTAGCTTTGTTCCACTAATGCAACCTGATCAAAATAACAAACCAGAGCACCTCCTGGTCAGAATATATCCTTGGGAGTACCTGGTATGGGAATATGGTACGTGGTTGGGTTTTTCTATGTGGCTGTTTTCCTGCCTCCCGAAGTTGAGTATGGTGGGAGCCTGGGGAGTTGTCATCTAGTGCCAAAGAATAAAGCACAGTTGTGAAAACCTTCAGATGCTATATTTTCAGGAAAGAGGAATTATAAGAGAAGAAATATGTGTCAGGGTGCTGTCTAGACTAACTGGGCAAGAACGTATGAAGGGGACAAACCTAGTCTTGGAGGTCCCCTTCCTGTCCTCTGTTCCTCCCCAAGCTCTTCAGGGCAGTGATGGGTTTCATGCAGCAACAGATTCAATGCAGAGATGCTCTTATTTTCTGGAAAAAAAAAAAGAAAAAAGAGAAGTGCAACATTTAATGTATTTTGTTAATCAGTCCTTCATCTGGACATTTGATTTTTATGGCGTGGATACAACAATTGCAGTATTCACTGATGGAGCCAAGAAGCCCCATTGCAAATGACTTTGGAATAACCTGCTTCTCAGAGACCCTTTTAATACATTTTATTTGATGTTTATAAGCCCTGATACTTCAAATATTTCACCTTGAAAATGTGTGCATGCGTGTGAATTAATTTTAAACTTTAATCTCTTCTTGAATCACACTGAGCTGTTGCCCACAGTGTTTAGTAGTGAGTTTTGCAAACTTGGAGTAAATTGCAGTTGAATTTTACTTTATTCTCTTATCTCTTGTTCCTGTGGTATAGGATGGGGTAAATAATGGCATTTAATTTCATTTCTCACGTTATCTTTTTGTTAAGATGCTGCTTTCATGCGTGGTGTTTTTCTCTTGAATTTAAATTGATGCAGACCTTTGTTTCTTCTCATGGGTAGTTTTTTCCTAGCATCCAAGTCATCTCATCAGCCTCAGCAGTAGAAAAGGAGAAGAGAGAGGGGAGAAGGGAAGGGGAAAATCTGGGTGCATTGGGGGCTAATACGCTATGCAGCTTCTCTGGTCAGTGTTAGATGGCTTCTTTGTGCTGTCTTCCATGTTCTTTGTCCTATTCTTCTGGTCAGCATTGCTTCATGTCTTCATATTTTGGTAAACCTTTCGTGAAATTATGAAAGAAAATATAATTGAGCCCCTTATATTTGTTGGCAGCTGCCAGGGCAGGCCAGTATTATGTAGGAGGATTACTGTCCATGTGTTTGAGCGGCTGCCTGAATACTTGACCTTGAAAGCAGCTTGCACTCAGAGGTACAAGGGGGTGGAAGGGCAATGAGATGCAGTGTCAGTTAGCTTTCAAGGGAATTTCCCCTGCCATGCACATCACTGTCCTGCTCTGATTGTCTCAAAATATCCCCCTTTCATGAGCTGCTTGGATGGTCAGGTGTCTAGTTGAGCAGCAGTGTTGTGCGTACACTAGTGTGCTCCGTTTGTGGAGATTTTGAAAGATGCTGCCACCCAAGTCATTCCTGCATATCTGAAATCGTTTATATATATGAAAAGAAAATACTATTTTTTTCCAGTATGCACACATAGTCCACATATTATGCATACACCACATATTGTGCGCCAGCAGAACTAGGGCAGGGATCGTCCCCCTGGACTCAGTACTGGGGAGGCCACATCTTGAATCCTGGGTTCAGTTTTGGGCCCCTGACTCCCAGAAGGACCTTGAGAGGCTGGAGCGTGTCCAGAGAAGGGCAACAAAGCTGGGGAAATGTCTAGTGCAGGAGTCTGGTGAGGAGCGGCTGAGGGACCTGGGGTTGTTTACCCTGGAGAAAAGAAGGCTCAGAGGAGACCTTCTTGCTCTCAACAACTTCCTGACAGAAAGTTGAATCCAGGTGGGAATCCATCTCTCCTCCCAAGTAAGAAAGCCATAGGACAAGAGGAAATGGCCTCAAGTTGCACCAGGGAAGATTTAGATTGGATATTAGGGCAAATGTCTACCCCAGCAGGGTTGCGAAGGCCTGTTCCAGGCTGCCCAGGGCAGTGGTGGAGTCTCCATCCCTGAAGGGATATTAAAATGGTGGAGATGTGGTGCTGAGGGACATGGTTTAGTGGTGCCCTGGCAGTGCTGGGTTAGCAGTTGGATGTGATCATCTTAAAGGTCTTTTCCAACCAAAATGATTCTATGATTCTATCCTACCTTGCATCCCTCAGCAGCTGATTTCACTGGCTGTGCTTCTGTCATGGCTCTCTGAACCTCCCAACTTAATTATGACTATTAGGAGTAATTTCATCTCTGCAAACACTACCTTATCTCTTCAGCTTTCTTTTCTAGTTTCAGTGCCCTACATGAAAAACTGCTGATCCTTCCCTGTAAAGGATCTTGGACTCTGGGGAGCCTGAAAATCCAATGCTTAATTCTAGACTGTTTCCTATAGCTTAGCTGCTTTCAAATCCATGACATGTCCCTTTTCCTCTTATAACTTTATTTTTTTAATAATGTCTTGCTAGAGCTTTTATTAATAGCTTTTTGAGGTCATCCTCCTCCAGTTATGGACTCTTTAGTCACTACTGTATATCCACAATCAAAAGATTTTGGCTGAGTTATTTTGTTTCCCATGCTGTGTCTGTTCATCTGCATGGCGTAGGGTGATGCATCATTATCGCCAGTTTGCTTCATGTGAAATAAGACATTGGGTAATTCCATGATAATCCTTAATGCACTTATTAAAGATAAGTACAAATCTTATGCTGTTATGCAATGAGTGATTTTAATATGATAGTGCATTTTTGTAAACATTATGGACAGGTCGTTTGAAGTTCTTCCTGAATTAAGTGAACGATCTTTGGTTTTATTGATTTTACTATATACTTATTTTTCTTCCATCTTGTATTACACTGATAGCTCTCTGGAGATGCCTGATCTTTATACACTTGAAAATTATAGAATCACAGAATGGTGGGATTTGGAAGTGACCTCTGGAGATCATCTTGTCCGGCCGCCCTGCTTCAGCAGGGTAACCCAGAGCAGGTTGCCCAGGATCACATCCAGGTAGATTTGGAATCTCTGCAGAGAAGGAGACTCCACAACCTCTCTGGGCAGCTTGTTTGTTGTAATTGGTGTATGCACTTGCCAGGTTGGTTGTGGTCTTTTGTCTGTTTATGCTCCTCTTCGTTTAGATTTTCACTCATTTGCTTTCCATAATCTTATTTTCTGATGAGTCTTCTCATCTGTGCTGTCCTCTTCTCTTTGAAAATTCTGCTATGTCTCCTCAGGTAGACAACAGGCAGAGTTTATTGTCTTTGTTTTCCTTACCTTTTGACTTAAAGCTTTTCCACATTATTATTTTAAAATCCTCCTGTAAACAAATGCATCAGATTTCCACGTCAGTGTGCTCATTTGTAGATGAAAACATTGGCTTCCATGACATTGTGACTGCTGGTACTTGGTAATCAAACCTGTTGATATTTTCAAATTCAGGCTTGTTATATACGTTGTTTTGGACATAGCATGAAAATAGCCTCGATTGTTAAATGCAATAGGAATAGCTGTGTCAATGAAAAATGCTTAAGTAACTGAGAAATTGCTTTTCTGGACTCCACTGTGACAGTTGATACCATTTACCTCGTCCTCTGTCAACCAGCTGGGTATCGCCAGACCTTGAGCAGTTTCTTTTCCAATAACCAGTTCACGGCATTGAAGAAAAAAGACTTGTTCTTACATGCTGCATCATCTGCTTAGGTAGAGACACCAGAAAAAAGACAAACTCTCTAGTGCTTTGAAGACCAATGTGATGGAGAGCTGATCATGGAATCTCTTGTGTTGTCCATTGTGAAGTCCACATTCTGGTTAGTCTTTCTCCGATGTCACCTCCATGAGACAGTGAATACATAGCTGTTGGAGGTGTGTGGTCAGCATTATTGGTCAAGGTAGGTGTAGGTCAGTAATTGGAGCCTTGGAAAGATGAAAATGAGAGAGGAAAGGCAGAGCCAACGTGCTTAGAAGTGAAAGAACCCAGGGAATGATCTGCACATGGAAGTGTTGCAGGTAGCCCTTCCCAGCTGTGATGGTCACCGCTGGTCCACTAGAATCCTGCAGGCAGGGCTCAGCAGATGAAAACTCTGCCAGGTGTCAGGAGACCCATGGAAAGCAAAAAAATTTAAAAATATATTAAAAATAGATAAATAAATGTGTAGCTTTAAAATGGAGTAATTTTGTCCTGCTTCACACCCAAAAAGCCCATGTGCACAAGTCTTGAATTATGGAGATCAGAAATCAACTCATGAGATGCTCCTGAAAAGAGGGTAATTGAGCAGATATTTAAGATATAACAAGACAAGTGATGTCATAAAAATGTAACCGTGTGATTCCAAGCAGAAAGTCCTTGGAAACAACTTCAGTTGCAGCTTTTCCTTGTCCCAAATAAGCTTTCATTATTGGCGGTGAGGATCTGAAGCGCTGTTAGCAGAATTTTACAGATGATTGACAGCACGCTCAGTCCTCTGAGTCCTCATGGTGAAGATAGTTCCTGCTATTGAGAAATAGATAAGAAATACAGAAAAAAAAACCAGGGAGTGTACAGTATTTCCAGAGTTAGGAACAACTCACATGGCTTTTAATGATAGTTTGTTTGATTCTGGGGTAGAGGAGAAGTGAGACAGTTTGGATGCATTTCAAGGAGACCCAGAGCATTATTTTTCTTCCTTTTCTTACTCATCCGGAAACATTCAGAAATGAGCAATTCCACCTATTTGTCTTGTTGATGGCTGTTTTCTTCTAGTATAAGGAAATAGTTTCCACTTGGATTAGATCATTATCTCATACGGATGTGGAACAGATTTCCATCCGCTGCTCTTGGCTAGAGAGGAAATAGTGAAAGAAATCTAGGGGAAGATGGGGAAAGAAAATGAAAATTTTAAGTAACTTAAATTGCTCGACTTTGTGTCCTGGCTTAGCCTGAAAATTCCTCATTTTTGGGGTGATGGTGGTGCAAATAACTGAGGGAAACGGCATGCCAGGTCTTGCTGATGGTGGTAGGTGAGTGCTGCCGTACTAATGTTTCTGCTTTCGGCTGGTGAAGTCTCTTAGTGCTGATAAAATGCTGAGCTCTGGGATGTCATAATGCCTTCTGTAACTCTAGCAATGTTAATTCCAAATCTTTTAATTATTACTAATACAAGTATATCAGGGAAGAGGTCTTTCCATCAGACTGGTTATATAAAGAAATAATTCTGGTACAGAGCATCAGATACACCAAACCAAAAAGTAAAGAAGTCTATCTGTCCTTGCGATTACTGAACTTGGAAAAGATTTTGTAATTTGGGTGGTCTATAGCTGTTTGTAAATGCCAAAATCTTTATTTTTTTTTTAAAAAAAGGTAAAAAAATACAAAAACATGTAGACAAAACATTATTTTCCCTTAAGTATCATGTTTTCATAAGCCCCACTAAGTGATGGTCCACTGGCAGTGTTAAGACTAATCTAATGACTTAAACCCACTGATAAAATTAGAGCATGTGAAGGATCAGTTTATAAAAATAATACTATCTGGGTGTCTAGTTAAATAGCATATGTATATATATATATAAAAAAATATTAAAAATTAGTAGAATGCCTTTAGGGGTTCCCTTTTCCACGGAACTTTTAAATGCCTTTCCCGGAATAACTCTCAGCTCTTTCACCTGGGTTTCAGAAAATCTCTGAAAAAAGAGGCTGTCAGATCAGATTTTCTTTTCCACTGGATCCTGTTAATAACTAGAAACCCCCCGGAATATCTTCGTATCAAGCTTCAAGACATTCTTCAGGTATAAGGGAGCCAGCCTTGGACAGCTGGAACAGTGAATAAGGCTTGAGTAAATATGTTCTTGAAATTACATTTTAAAATTGATTTAGGCAGTTTTCATCTTTAACTCATTTTGCAGTTAAAACCTAATTATGGATAGTTAAATTCAGGTTAAAGAATCCAATTTTCTTCTAGTTTTGCATTATACAAGTTGCCAGAACTTACCTGGTGGCCATGGGTTAGGTAGGAAGCATTCTCTGAGGCAGCATTGCTGAACTGCAGATTTCATTTACACATGTAGCCCATAATAGTCCTTTTAATGCATTAACTTGCGTGGAGTGTCGTTACTGTCTTCCAGAAGAATCAATTGCCCCAACTGGACCAATGTATGATTAGAAGGTAGATTTAGGTTAGATATAAGGAAGAAATTCTTCATTGGGACGATGGTGAGACCCTGGCCCCGGTTGCCCAGAGAGGTGATCGATGCACCGTTCTTTGAAACATTTCAGATTGGCCGGGGCTCTGAGCAACCTGCTCTAGTTGCGGATGTCCCTGCTCCCTGCAGGGGGGTTGGACTACATGACCTTGAAAGGTCCCTTCCAACCCAAACCAGTCTGTGATTAAACTGAAATGCAAGAGTGGGATTCATACTTTTTGAAAAATGTCTGTTTGCTGGACTCGCATCTGAATTGTAAACAGCTTTGGGTTTGAAATTAGTCATGGGCTTACAGTCCTGTTCTACGGATGAGTAAATGCAAGATGGATTTGGGTAGTGTTTTCTATTTTTCTGGTAGTTTGTATGAAATGGGCAACTACTGAGCATAAAAATACTGGCTGAAAATTCCTTCATGTGTTTTGTGTTGCTGGAAGTTCAAATTGTACTTGTTGATTTGAAATTGGACATTGAAATCATATGTTGGCAGTGGTTGAAAAATAAAATGTTTACTTGTCATCATAACTGGTTTCATTCTGGAAAAGCTCGACTATTTATTTTATTCAACCCCCTGTCTAATACTTCTGACGTAGGGCTGATCTTGCAGCCCAGGTGGGGGCTGCAACAGTGGAGGGGAAGCACTTTGAAGCTATCCTAAACTGACGTCTCAGCGAAGCACAAAGCAACATTGTCCTGCCCAAGCTGAATGTCTTGGATGTAAAGTACAGATTTGAAGTAATAGGAATCAGGCAGAGTCAAGTCCAACAAAGCCTTGACAATCCCAAGTCCTTTCTCAAGTTATAGCTGCTTTCTGAAATTGAGAACTTGAGAATGATGCTGTTGGCTGAATTTGTCTTCAGATTGTATTGGCTTAATTTAGTGTTTTGTTCATATTTTTCTACTTTGAACGAAGATCACTGTGAAGAAAGCAAGAATTAATTGTGTAACCACTGTATTAATACTGTACCTGGGAGTCTCTGTCTTCAGAGACAGACATATCATAGAATTACAGACTGGTTTGGGTTGGAAGGGACCTTTCAAGGTCATCTAATCCAGCCCCCCTGCAGGGAGCAGGGACATCTGCAACTAGAGCAGGTTGCTCAGGGCCCCAGCCAACCTCGCCTGGAATGTTTCCAGGGATGATGCTAAAACTCTGGCTGGATAGCCCATGAGCAACTTCACACAGCTTTGAAGTTCCTGCTTGAAGCTGGAAGTTGGAGAAGACTTCCGCTGAATGTCCCTTCCAACCTTAATTATCCTATGATTTTGTGATCCCAGCAGAATTATTCCCTAAACCACTGTTGATCACTTTCAGCAAACTGGTTGGAAATGGAAATAATGTCAGTTTGCCCCCGGAACTTCTATCAGCTGTGATGTTGAACACGTGTCAAAGAAGCACAGAATCGTTTGGATTGGAAGGGACTTGAAAGATCATCTCATTCCACTCCCTGTGCCATGGGCAGGGACACCTTCCACTAGACCAGGTTGCTCAAAGCCCCATCCAACCTGTCATTGAACATGTCCAGGGATGACGCAGCCACAATCTCCCTGGGCAACTTATGCCTGGGTCTCGCCACCCTCACAGTGAAGGACATCTGATGGACAGGGATGGACAGGCACTTTGGCTCTTGGGTTGCAGATCAGGCTTACACTAGTAATTACATCTTTATTCTTGAGAACGTGATCCATATCTTTCTTCAGTCCTCAGTTGGAGTTGCTGCCCAGTAGCATCCCTGTTCAGTCACAAAGGCATTTTATAAGAGGAGTCTCGCTCCGTATGTGGAAAAGCTTTGGGATTTTGAATAAAAATGAAAAAATGCTCACATCTTTTCTGCAATAATTAAATATCTTTAAAGGGTCCTTTCAAACTCAAACCAGTCTATGACTCTGTGATCCTATTAATGAGGAAGAATCGACTCTGCTGTTAATATGATGGTAGTTGAGTGGGTGCAATCAGTTTGGCAATCTTGGAGATTGCTGCCCAAGCAGTTTCTTTTTATTACAGGTCGTCTGAAAGCAGTTAGTCTGGAGTAATTTAGTTGTGATATGACCTGGCTAGTCTCAAAATGACACTTTTAAAGAAGTTGCCAAATAGAGCCATCTGTTTTCTTATACTTCAATTGCTCATTCAGCCCAAGCTGCTCAGCGGAGCTGTAGAAACCAGTTAGCAGGGAGGGCCAAGTTTTGATGGGCTGCTCTGAAGCTATCTCGGTATGAATTAAGACTCCTTGTTGGGAGCACAAAACAAGAGCCTTAGAGTCCTCTTCTTTATTTATTTTTTTTCTTTTTTTAATACTTCCCTATTTATCTGGTTGTGCTTCTGTTCGCATCACCTATTCTACTCCACAGATGAGGCTGGTGAGTTTTATCGTCACTCCTGCTTGGTAAGGAGTGACCTTTAAATTGCTTTTCCTGCAGCTTTCCGGGCACTGTGAGCCTCTTCTGAAATGATTTTGTGAAGTCTCAGTTCTTAAGGCTTTCAAATTCTTCCTTAGGATGTGCTTCTATTACAGAGGCTGGAAGAAAGGTGCTTCTCGGAGGGCATAACCTCCATGCTAGGCTGTGTTTTATAATCTTACAGAAATTTCAGTTGCTGTTTACTTCAGAGTCTCTCTTTAAATGATGGGTTGCAAGGAGAGGCACTACCAGAGGTAGTCGCCCCATGCACTCATTCATTCACAGAGTCGCAGAGTGGTGGGGTTTGGAAGGGACCTCTGGAGATCATTTCATCCAACCCCCCTGCTCCAGCAGGGTCACCCAGAGCAGGTTGCCCAAGTTCACATTGTCCAGGCAGGTTTGGAATCTCTGCAGAGAAGGAGACTCCACAACCTTTCTGGGCAGCCTGGGACAGCCTCTGGCACCCTCACAGCAAAGAAGTTTCTCCTCATGTTTAAATGGAACCTCCTGGGTTCCAGTCTGTGCCTGTTGCCCCTTGTCCTGTCACTGGGCACCACTGACAAGAGTCTGGCCCCATCCTCTTGACTCCCACCCTTTAGCTATTGATCAGCATTGATCAGATCCCCTCTCAGGCTTCTCTTCTCCAGGCTAAACAGCCCCAGGGCTCTCAGCCTTTCCTCAGCACAGAGATGCTCCAGTCCCCTCAGCATCTTTGGAGCCTCTGCTGGACTCTCTCCAGTAGTTCCTTGTCTTTCTTGAACTGGAGAGCCTAGAACTGGATGCAGTACACCCAAGGTGGCCTCCATAGGGCAGAGTAGAAGAGAAGGAGAACCTCCCTTGACCTGCTGGCCACACTCTTCTTCATGCACCCCAGGAGACCATTGGGCTTCTTGTCCACAAGGGCCCATTGCTGGCCCATGGTTAAGTTGTCCACTAGGACTCCCAGGTCCTTCTTTGCAGAGCTGCCTTTCAGGTGGTCAGCTGCTTACTTGTACTGATGTAGAGGGTAATTCCTCCAAAGCAGGTGTTTTTTCCAGCACGTAGGACTCTGCCATCCCCGAACTAACATGAGCTTGCATTGTCTATGCTCGGAGCTCACTGTAAATGTGCCAGTGCCTTTACTAGAGTCCTGAGAACAAATGCAGTGATGGGGGCAGGCACTACACGAGCAACATTCATGTGGCTTTGAGGGGTTTGAACATAAGCAGAGCAGCTTAGTGTCTGTCTGCAGCTGGGATGGGCTCCATCACAGTTCTCTTACTCCTTCCTTTGAGCTGCTTTCTGTAGAGTCTTTTGCCAGTTGTAACGATCTCGTCTCACATAGACTCTGCTGTTATTGCCAGCAAGGAGGGGGGAATAAAGTTCTTTCTATTTCATGTGTGTTTGTCTTGAAAAAGGGGAGGGAAGGCGAGGGTGCTGCAGCTGCTCCAGGGTCACTCATTAGACCCATGCGCTTTATGGGGCACAAAGGAGCCCTAGGGCTGTTGCTCCTTGCTGAGCAGTGTTTGTTCTTTCTTTCTTCTGGGAGCAAAGTTCATTGCTATTTTTATCTGTATTGTGTAGTGTTTAGTGGAGTTTTGGGTGCTGTAAGAAGCGATCAATACTAATTGTTGACTGACCTCTGAACAAGACTTCTTATTGCTCATGGAGCAACAAATGTTGTGAGCAACTTGCTAAAAGCAGCTGTAATTCAGCAGAAAGCCATGGGGAGAAAACCAGTGCTGAAGGATGTCTCTTCTTGCTTGGTAAAGGTGGAGATACCATGTGGAACAAGCCTGGCATGTGTCCACAGGGTGGGTTCGTATGCTACCAAGAATGACATCTTGTGCTTTTGTGGGCTTGTTTTGGTGATGTTGACAGCTGGAGTAGAAATATAACTGGACTACCTAATCCATGCCTTGTTGCATGTGAGTTCAGTAGCAGATTGGGGGTGAAGTTTAACTTAAGCAAAAGTGGAAAAAGAGAAGAAGATCACTCGGGATATTGTGGCTGTGCTTTAGTAAATACCCTTCTCTACTGACTAAGGAACTTGGGTTGTAAACTGCTCTGAAAGTATTCTTTGATGCAATCTTTTCTTTGGAAATAGGCTGCTCAGGTTTGCAGACATTTAGTTATACTTTGCTCTTAGAACCACCTTTCAAGGTCATCTAGTCCAACCCCTCTGCAGGGAGCAGGGACATCTGCAACTAGAGCAGGTTGCTCAGAGCCCTCGCCAACCTCTCCTGGAAGGTTTCCAGGGATGGGGCATCGACCACCTTTCTGGGCATCCTGGGCCAGTGTGTCACCACCTCAGTGTAAAAAATTCCTTCCTTCTCTCTAGTCTAAACCTCCCTATTTTAGTTTAAAGTCATCACGCCTTGTCCTGTTGCAAGAGGTCCTGCTAAAAAGTCTGTCCCCATCTTTCTGAGAGGGCCCCCTGAAGTACTGAGAGGCCACAGGAAGGTTTTCCCCATAACCTTCTCTTCTCCAGGCTGAGAAGAGCTGCATTCTGTCTTTTATGACTGGAAGGATGTCTGTCCTTGCGCTTAAGAGCCGTTAGCACAGCCATAGAGACACCATAGTGGCAGGCATAGCAGTATCTATACCCTCCTGACATATTTGGTGGTTGCATAACTGTAAAATCCTGAGTAGCATGAGGAAGGTAAGCAGTCAGTCCTTAATTGCTATCTCTTCAGTACAAAAACTAGGGGATGTTGAGTGAAATGGGCAACAGGCTTGTAAGAAAACAGAGTTGTTCTTTGGATACGTGTAGTTCAGCAGTTGAAATCATAGCCTCAGTGTGGTGCGGAGGGGAAGAGCTTGCACTGGTTCAGAGGTGACTGGAAGAGTTCATAGAAAAGGTCTTCAAGGGCTGCTGAATCCTTCTTTCTCAGGCAATCTGTGAACAGCAATTTGCTAAAGGTGAGGAGCTCTCTGTGAGGAAGAAGTGCAGCGCTCCTGGCCTTTCCATGTTTCCTTACATGCCTGGCCTCTGTTGGAGGTAGGATGACAGTTTTAATTGTCTTTTGGCATCTCGTTTTATTGGTCTGACCCATAGTGTGTCTCAGCGTGGCATTGAGGATGCTTCAAGTTGTCCCTTTGCTTCAGGATGGCCTAGTAAAGTGTGTGATTTCTATGTGCTCCAGAACCTTTGCCTGGCTGGTACTGGCTGGGAAGATCAGCTGGCTGCATTCATGGTCATCGCTGCAATTACCATGTCATTCTTAATAAGCAATAACTATCCTGCTCCCAGATGAATTTGGCTAAGGATACAGTTTTTGAGCAGCCTCACCACTTGTTACAAGCTCCTCCAGGTTCCAGCAGAGCTTCTACTGAATAACTGTGGACACCTGGTTTGAATGCCTGAAAACAAGCCTTGAGCATGAGATTGAGTTGTGTCCTGCTTCTGTACTACAGAGCTGCCTCCCTATGTCCTATATAACATCTGAAAGAGGAGATACGGACCAAAATCCAGAGCCCAAGATGTCAAACTGAAACAGTCAGAGCTACCACTGCTGCCTATCCAGGAGAAATACCAAATCATAGAACCACAGAATGGTTTGGGTGGGAAGGGACCTTTCAAGGTCATCTGGTCCAACCGCCGCTACCATGGGACAGGGACATCTTCAGCTAGATCAGGATACTCAAAGCCCCATCAAACTTGGCATTCAACACTTCCAGGGATAAGATATTTACAACTTGCCTGGGCAACCTGTTCCAATGCCTCACCGCCCTCACAGTGAAGAATTTTTCCCTTATATCTAATATTGTTCTGTTGTGTCCCTGACTGTCTGGGTGCAGCCACAGCTGCTGAGACTCTTAAAGCAAGGATTGGAAAATTATGTTATTTTCTTTCCAGTTAAAAATTGTGACAAAGAGGAACAATTTTGTCTCTGTGTTGCTTAAGGGTTGCCATTTCCAGTTCCTGTTCCAGGTACAGTAACGAGAGATTGTTTGTGTACCCTCCTAGTGAGAGATCAGAAAGATGGGGACAGTGAGTTTAGCAGGGCCTGTTGCAACAGGACAAGGGGTGATGGTTTTAAACTAAAAGAGGGAGATTTAAATGAGATAGAAGGTAATTTTTTTTGATGCTGAGATTAGTGAAACACTGGCCCAGGTTACCCGGAGAGGTGGTTGATGCCCCATCCCTGGGAACATTCCAGGTGAGGTTGGCTGGGCTCTGAGCAACCTGCTTTAGTTGAGCTTGAAAGATCCCTTCCAACCCAAACCATTCTGTGATTCTAAGAGTTGCCTGTAGACATCTGCAGTACTGCTACCCGTGCTTCTTAAATGTATCTCCTCTGCTGTGTTACTGCCAGGGTACAATGACTACTGCAGGTTGTGTTCCCTTGTTTAATACTTGGCTGCTGTCTCCCGTAAAGCTGGTGGGTGGTTTGTGTGTGACAGCTGTCACAGTGCTCCAGGACTGTGATGGAGAACACTCTGCTGATGTAAACTTGAATAAGTGCGATTTACTTTGCTTTTCATGCCTCATTTAATAATCGGTGCAGATCTGCACATTCGCAAGAAAAAAGTTACTGTTCACAGTGCTGGAACCAAATGAAAAACATTCATCAGCTTATAGCAAAACTCGCAAAAGAAATTACTCAGTTATGATTTGAAAATTGTAGAAACTTGGCTGTTCCTCATGGGGTGGTTTATTTTGGGAGACAGTTTAAAACCCATGCTGGTTGTGGGAGATGGTGTATTTCAGGGTGACACTGAGTGAAGAACTAGTCCTTCTTGTTGTGCTTCTACTGAATCCAAGCCGATAACTGTCTTTGTAGTATCTGTGGGTGAAATACCTGCACTTGGCACAGTACTGCTGGTCCAGCCAGCCAACAGATACGGAAGATTGGAGCTGGAAAAATGATCTTTTGTTGTGAAAGTCTACGAGTCTATAATGATTCATTTTCAGCTCATTTGCAACTTAGGAAGCAGAACAAGCCCTGACAGTCACTGATGGCGAGTGTGGGTGAGCTGGTGAGAAGCAGGCGGCTGCGCTCCCTTGCTTCCCTTGCGAGAAGACTTTCCTTTGCCTTCCTGCTGAACGGATTTAATAGAATCATAGAATCATCGTGATTGGAAGGGACCTTCAAGATCAAGTCCAACTGCTAATTCACCACTGCCAGGTCACCACTAAACCATGTCCCTCAGCACCACACCTCCATGGCTTTAACATCCCTCCGGGGATGGGGACTCCACCACTGCCCTGGGCAGCCTGGGACAGGCCTTTACAACCCTTCTGGGAAAGATGTTTCTCCTTATGTCGAACCTAAACCTCCCCTGCTGCAACTTGAGATGTTTCCTGTTGTTCTATTGCTTGTTCCTTGGGAGAAGAGACTGACCCCACCTGGCTCCAGCCTCCTGTCAGGGAGTTGTTGAGAGCCAGAAGGTCTCCCCTGAGCCTCCTTTTCTCCAGGCTCGACAACCCCAGGTCCCTCAGCTGCTCCTCACCAGACTCCTGCTCTAGACCCTTCCCCAGCTTTGTTGCCCTTCTCTGGACACGCTCCAGCCCCTCAACATCCTTCTTGGAGTTAGGGGTACAAAGCTGAACCCAGGATTTTAGCTGTGACCTCACCAGTGCTAACTATGGAAGTACAATAGGTTTTTAGAGGATCAAAGGGCTAACTCAGTGCATCTGACCTGGCTTTCCTCAACCAGACTGTGGGACATCAGGTCTTTAGCTTCCAGGCAAACTAGTGCATGTACTTCATAGAGATTTGTATTCTTGATTTATTGCATGTATTTTCCCCATTAAAGGCTTTGTGATATAGTTCAGGAACTGGGGCTAGTTTAATTATGTGCAGTTATTTGGATTAAGCTGAAACATCTGGTGGTTGGTGTCTTTGGTTTGATCAGTGATGGGTCTGTCACGAAATTATACAGACCCATGTGAAGTCTCCAGCCTATGTCAGGAGTATATATAGGATATTGAGAGCATGGACCCGCAGATTACCTCTTTACCCAAATCACCTCAAAATCACGTCAGCTAGTCAGGAGGGAGGTAAACCCACCTTATCTGCAGCAGAACTTCATCCCTCTCTTGTGAAGTGGGATGTCGGCATAGATAGCAGATTAACAAAACTAAAGCAAAATAAGGTGTGTAACTGCTAAGAGTCTAATGTTGAGAAAGAAGATGTAATTAACATCCAGATAATTGAGTGATTTGTCGAAGTCGTGCAGGATATGACGTGTGACATACCTAGAGAAGATGAAGTAGAAGGGGTTTACAGGAAATTATTAAGGGTCCTGAGTTGTTTCATGGCAGCCTCTGCTTGCTAAAACAGCCACCCCCATAGGGCAGAGGCTGCTGAGGCAGCTGTGAGCCTCATCTTCTGACAGTTGAATATTGACAGTTCCCAAACTTTTCCTGTGCTGCATAAACTTTCTTGGTTTCATTTCCCCTGGGAAAGCAAAACACCAGAGTTCATGCTGCATTCCTCTGAAGCCTTACTTTGTTGTTTGCTTTTTAAAAACCAAACCAAAACACTGAACAGCCTTAAAAAATAACCAGGATGCTTGTTGTTTTCTAGTGGAAGCAAGTGTTATATACTGGATTACATGACTGGAAATAAAGTCATACTTTTATGTGGCTCTTTTGTAATTCCAAGATTATGTTTTAACAAAGATCCTCTTCAGCTACACCAGTTTCTTCAGCTTTGGACCCTGGTGACCCCAGATATTTTCCTACCATATTAAACTCTCTGAGGTGAAGTCTTTATATATTCAAGATGGAATTTCCTTGTACTCCTTCTTAACCTGTTTTAGGAATGATTCTTCTGGCTTTATACCAAATATAACTGCTGTGACTCAGCCTCCTCTGTTCCTGGGTTTGGACTTTGAGATCCGCTTGCTGCTTCTGCATTTTGTAGCACTTTTCTCCACCTCTGTAATTTTCCCTCTCCTTCTTTTTAATTCAGTCTTCTTGTGTTCCTCAGATAGTATTCCTCAGTTTAAATGATTTTCCTGTGGACCTCAGGATTTTTAAGGTCATCACAATATTACAGAATCACAGAATCATGGAATGGTGGGAGTTGGAAGGGACGTCTGGAGATCATCTTGTCCAGCCCCCCTGCTAAAGCAGAGTCACTGCGAGCAAGTTGCCCGGGATCATGTCCAGGTGGTTTGGAATCTCTGCAGAGAAGGAGACTCCACAACCTTTCTGGGCTGCCTTTTCTAGAGCCCTGCACCCTCACAGGAAAGTTGTTTCTCCTATTCAGATGGAACCTCCTGGGTTCCAGTTTGTGCCTGTTGCCCCTTGTCCTGTCACTGGGCACCACTGACAAGAGTCTGGTCCCCCTGTCCTTTAGCTATTGATCAGCATTGATCAGATCCCCTCTCAGGCTTCTCTTCTCCAGGCTAAACAGCCCCAGGGCTCTCAGCCTTTCCTCAGCACAGAGATTCACCAGTCCCCTCAGCATCTTTGGAGCCTCTGATGGACTCTCTCCAATAGTTCCTTTTCTCTCTTGAACTGGGGAGCCTAGAACTGGACATAGTGCTCTACATGTAGCCTCCTTTAGGGAATTCAGTGCTGCAGCTGTTTCACAGCACACTTAGGTGTAGACATGATTCAACCCACCTGGGGTTCAGCACCCAGAGATGTTTGTAGCCTCGTAGCTTTACACTATAAACTCCACAGAGCAAAGTCTTTTGTATATTCCACAAAGATTCCAGCATATGTTAGACAGTGATTACCTGATTTACAGATGCACACCCCTTATTTATGCATTTTGAAAAAGAAAAAAGATCCGGCCTTTGATTTGCCACCAATTTGTGAAACGTTTATTTTCATGCTGATAAGCATCGTCTCTGTATATAATAACCTTTTTGCCATCATTCTTCATAACAATTCAACTGGCGCCTTAAATTAACTCCATCAATCATACAAACAGGTGCACACCACCTACTCGAGAGATTTCCTTTCTCCCATATTTTCTCTGCTCTGACAATGCCCAAATTGATATTACCTGTGATGAAATACACATCCTGGCAGGGTACTAATTTGGGTGAGATTCGCTCTAGTTTTTAATCCATTCAAAGGTTTGTTTTTACATGCTTGGAAAACAAGCTCAATACTCCCAGGCAGTGTTTTGTGAAATACTGGATAGCACAAGGTTTTTCTTTTTCTTAAAAAGCAACAGAAAATGAGTTTCTGCTTTCAGTTCAAAGATTAATTCAGTTTTGAGATGATTCCAACAGCAAGGAAGAATGATGCCTGGAGAGCAAATAAGGAACTGGGATCTAACAAGAATCAAATATGTAGTAAGTGTAGCAAAATCCCCTGCAGCCCCTGTTTGTGAGACAGAAGCTAGGCTGGATGTGCAACCTCTGAAACACCAGTCTGAAGACAGTTGACAATATGACCAGCACACAAATCTGATGGAGAGCACAGGGCAGGACTTAACCGATCTTCACGTGAATTGCCAGGCAACATGGGGGGAAAAAAATGTCCTTGCTGGAAAGAAGAGGGGGGCAAATTGTGAGAGTAATCGTGACCTCTTTGATTTGGAGAGCCTGGGAATATACACTTTGTAAAGAACAAGCGTTACACAGCAAGACACTTCCTCAAGATCCTCCCTTTCATTTTTTTTCTCCCAAATAGACTTCTTTCAGTAACTATAAAATAATCTGGTTATTCCTTTTGAATTCATAATATATATTTAAATATTTATATAATTATTAATGGATTAAAATATTTTATTTAAATTAAAGCTTATATTTTAATTTCTTTACATATATGAATGCACTTCAACAGAATGCTGCATGTGTTTAGAAGTCAAGAACACAGGGAATGACACCCCATAAAGTATCTCAATACCAATTTCCCAGGGTGCAGGGGTCCCTGCATTACTGGGGCTGTCAATGTGCAAAATACTCCCAGGCCAATTACAGGGGAAGGCTCATGACACATGGAGAGGAAGGTACACTTCACACCCCTCCATTTTCTCTGGAAATAATTAAGCAACAGTGCCTAGATTTAGGTATCAGCACCATAACATCAGACTTGTCCTCCTAACGTGACTGAAGGCTATGGAAATGTAATGAGAAAGGTTTTTAGGAGTGGCACTTTAATTTTGCCCATAGGCAATCTGTTTGCCACAGGCAAGCAATTAAGTGAATGTGTTTAAGCTCCATGCAGAGGAAGCCCAGGTTTCCCCCAGCTAACGCTATTATTTTTCAAATTAACATGACGCCACACTGAGTGCTGACAAAACCTCAGGTATTTTAGGCTTGGGCATGGCATGGATGAGTAGGACCTTTTTCACCTCTTGGCGAAGCTGCCATTGATGCTTGCTGCTCTCACATCCCTTCTTTGTTCAGATCAGCCAACACAGAAAGTGTCTGTAAAAAGATGAAGCATGTGCCTGCACCTCTACTGGGTTTTTATCTGATACCAAGTCCTTGCTATTGGCTGAAAGAGAAAGAAAGATACGATACTGAAGAACAGGGATGACATTTTTTGGAAGGATTTATTCTGCAGGGAAAGGTGAAGCCTCCAAGCATTTCCATAGGAGACGATGGTATCTTAGCAGAGGTAAAACATCAAGGCAGCCTTGTAGAAGGACCAGGAGCAGAATATCAGGTGGCCAGTGTCACCGAACTCTGTTCTTTCTCCTCCCTTCCAGCAGCACCCGCTCCATGGCGACGCTTCTGAGCTCTTGCTGTCGGCTGACCCAGGACTTGTAATCTGCTTCTGCTGGAGTGTGTTTGATACAAATGCTAATCCTCCTGATTTGCAATTCACTGCTGCCATCTGATTTTGAAAATCTTCTGCAGACAGTTGAGGGGGGAAACAGAAACCTGAACATGAGAGAGAACAGCTAAGCCTGTGCCACCAGTTAGTTGTTGGCAATTGAGGCAAGTAAAAATGCTCTTCAGCCCCTGTACCATCTTGCAAATCTGAGTTGACATCATTGACAAAGTCACCTTCCCATGCCTCTTTGTCCTTCTGCATCATGTTATGTGACTATTTAATAAGGCATCGTAGCTGTTGATGTGGAGACTCCAGCGTCCAGCTTCAAGACAAAACAAATGTGAGCGACAGATTAATGCATTAAACTAATGATGTAACTGCTGGATGCCCTCTTGAGTTTTAATGCTGTGTAGTATCCTTCGACAAGTTGAGCGTGTTAGGTTTTTTTGGTAGTGCTTTTATCAAAAGTATCGATAGTCTGACTTGCTGATCCTGCTTCACTCTTCGATAGCCAGAGCATCATCTCATACTGGATTCCCATGAGTATCACATCATTAGCATTTTCAGAACACTAGGATTTATTTTATTTTCCCACTCAAGGATACTGAAGCTCTGGTTGTTCAAATGGCTCTACGTGTCCTTGATCATAGATGCAGGAGAAATCAATCTGAGGTGAACAGAAAAGTTCACATTATCGAATCACAGAATCATAGATTGTTTTGGATTGGAAGGGACCTTTCAAAGTCATCCGGTCCAACCCCCCTTCAGGGAGCAGGGACTTTTGCAATGAGAACAGGTTGCTCAAAGCCCTGGCCAACCTCACCTGGAACGTTTCCTGGGATGGGCATTGACCACTTCTTCAGGCAACTTGGGCCAGGGTCTCACACCCTCAGCATAAAAATTGTTTTTCTTCTCTCTAGTCTAAATCTCCCTCTTTTAGTTTAAAACCATCACCCACCCCTTGTGCTGTCGCTACGAGTCCTACTAAAAAGGTTGTCCCTGTCTTTCTTATAGTCCCCTTGTGTGAAGACTAATATCTGCTTAGCTGCTTCAGAGTAAGCTTCTTCTTTTCGACATTTCCGAGAGACCTCAGAGACTTTTTTAGTTGTTTTTTAATGTCAATGTACACTGTTATTTTAAGGAAAAAGCAAATGGCTGCTCTGCTTTTAGGTTCTTCTGTACCATTCAATCCTCAACCTGGCCTTACCCCCCGGCTAGAAAACCAGAAAGCAGAGCTGGGTTGTTTGGCCAACCTGAATCATTGGTTGTAGATTTAGCAATTCTGGGTTTTTTTCTGATATAAACTGCAAGCTGTAAGCTCCTTTAGACTTCATTGAATCTCTTCTCACTCTTCAATTTGGGAGGGAAAGTCCGGAAATCTATGAAAAGTGTTAATTGTTGACTTGCTGTGGCCTTTCAGCCCTTTTCTTTGTGTGTGCTGCAAAAACATTCCTGGTTTTGGCCTCCTGGGCTGGGTATATTCACTGGAAACCTGAATGAGTGTTTAGGTGGATAAAAGCACAGCAAAATCCTCTGTAATGGCAGGCTGAAGAATTCTTGCCTTTTACAGTGATTATGAAACAATTATGCTAATTGATTGCATATTGCATCCATTATAGAGTCGTAATACATTCACAGATCTCGGTCTCCTGTCTCTTGTATAGTGTCTGCTACTACCCTTTGGTGATTTTTGTATTGAACATTTAACTTGTGTTTGACATCTATTACAGCTTTATAAACATACGTAGCCTTCGTTGAAAGATTTCAAGTGATTGATCATAGCCGTCTGATGCAAAACGCCTTTCTCTTACGCTGGTTATGTGTTGTTTTACTGTGTATTTTTACAACGTCCACTCATAGAGGCTTAGGCTCAGAGCATGTAGAAGATATACCAAGCAGTAAAGAATTCATAGAATCATAGAATTGTTTAGGTTGGAATTTGCCTTTGAAGTTTCTTTCAATTGCTAATGGAGGACATCTGGACTACTAGAATCATAGAATCATTTAGGTTGGAAGAGACCTTTCAGATCATCAAGTCCAACTGTTAAGCTGGCACTGCCAGGGCACCATTAAATCATGTCCCTTGGCACCACATCTACATGTCTTTTCCAGGGGTGGGAACTCCACCACTTCCCTGGGCAGCCTGGTCCAGGGCTTTACAACTCTTTTTTAAGGCTCATCTTCAGCCAGCTGTCGATTACCACTCCCAAGTCCTTTTCTGCTGGGCAGTTTCCATCCACTCTTCCACCAGCTTGGAGCGTTGCAGGGAGTTGTTGCGACCAAAGTGCAGGATCCAGCCCTTGGCCTTGTCGAACCTCATCGCATTGGCCTCGGACCATTGATCCAGCTTGTACACATCCCTCTGTAGAGCCTCCTGAGCCTCAAGGAGATCTACTGTCCCACCCAACTTGATGACATCTGCAAACTCACTGAGCGTTCCCTCGATACCCTTGTCCTGATCATTTGTTAAAGATATTAAGATTCATATATGAAGTGAGCTGGACACATACTAAAACAGTAGGAGATATATGCAGTAGGAGATGCACATCTGTGATAGGGCGGGAGGATTCTGAGTGCCTTCACCCACCCAAAGCCACCCAGAAACACAACACAGTTTGATCATGGAGGCAGTTGGGTTTGGGCAGCTGGTGAGATGTGTGGGACCTGGTGGGCAGGCAGTGATCCCCAGCAGTGATGTGTAACCTTCAGCCAAAGCAGTGCAAAGTTTTTTTTGAGCAAGGGGAGGGGAGCAAGCTGTAAACCACATCATCTCTGACTCAATTTTGAGAGGTGGAGATGATGAAATAAGTCCTTAGGATTTAAATCAGCTAATTAATTTCATATTTTCACTTTGAATCATCTTCGTTTTGATGGCTTGTAATAGTAATTGCAACACCACTGCCTTTGGGTGTGTGTCCCACTGTTTTTGTAGCCTGAACTGTCCCATATTTCCTTAGGAAGTAAAAACCCTGCTGAGCTCTGCCAATGAGAGTTGCAAATATATTTATATTTTTTTTTACTTGAGTTCTGTTTATTCATCACTTGGCGGTTGTCACC
Source organism: Todus mexicanus (assembly GCA_013389965.1). Lineage (NCBI taxonomy): Eukaryota > Metazoa > Chordata > Aves > Coraciiformes > Todidae > Todus > Todus mexicanus. The sequence continues at coordinate 8,485 of WEIS01068102.1, read as the reverse complement.
TGAAAAAGCCAACAGAGTTCTTTAGCTTATTATGCAAGAGGTAGTAAGTTGTCACATACATTAGCCAGGTATCGGTGGTCCTTAGTAGCGCCAGGTATTGGTGTACCTTAGTAGCACCAGGTACACCAAGACCAGCATAAATCTGGGGTCTCTTGTTGTGCTCCTTCTGTGTAGATTGATTTCCAGATGGAGTGAATGAATGCCAGCGTCTGCCTCTCCTATGGGTGGGAAAGACTTTGAGTCTCCTGGGCTCGTTAATACAGTACCTCTTGCCAACATGAAATTACAAAAAGAGGATGATAAACAGACCTCTTGCCAATGCTCCCGTTCTGCTAACAGATTTAGCCTGTGCTTTCCTTCGTCTTCCCTAGTACAGCTTTGTTTTAGAACAAAGATAGCAAAATATTTAAGAAAGAAGGGACCGTTATATGGAGGATTGATCCCCTCCGGCTAGCACTGTTAATCTTCATTTTCCCTAGTCTTTATGTACTGTATTTTTGCATGCATCAGCATGACCAAAAAAAAATTAAAAAACTAAAAAATAGAGGGTGGGGAGGGATTTACTCTGCTGCTTGTCAGGGAAATTGGACTGGAGCTGGAGGACACCTCCACCATCCTCTTGCAGCTCAACTTTGTATTGGGTTTCTAGTCTTGACTGGAGAAGAAAGCCTGCGACCAGAAAATAGGACCTGGGAGGAGATTGTTAGAACATATCGAAGAACAACCGTGGCTGGAAGTCATAAATCATGCAGTCAAAACCTGTGGTGTGGTGGATTTGAATGCTGACCAAATAAAGCCAAGAGGATTCTGACCCATCTATTATTAAAAGGACATCTCTGCCCTCATCTGATTTTAATTCCCAGAGTATTGTATTTCTGGTGTGTCAACTTTGTACTGTGTAATCCGCTCAGAAACAAATTTAGATCTTTATCCTATTGCAGTGCGTGGGAAGGAGCAGTGTTTTCAATATTCGGGATATGGTTGGAAGGTGATTCTCCCATACTTTGGGGAGTAATTGCAAAAATGGAAGGAGGGTAATTAGTGGTAGCAGTTGGAAATTTTCAAGCAAAACAATAAATTAAAGCATGTCTTTGAGGGTAACGTGACTTTTTCTGGTATTGAATTTTTTCTGTTAGAAATTGGTTAATACAGTTTAGTTTGACCCAGTGGAAAAGAAAAGAAAATGTGATACTGGAACCCCTGGACATGTCCTGGAACCCCTGGGCATGGCCTTAAGCTCTGCCAGGGGAGGTTCAAGTGGGATGTTTGGAGACACTTCTTCACAGAAGGGGGGATAAAACACTGGAATGGGCTGCCCAGGGAGGTGGTGGAGTCACCATCCCTGGAGGTGTTTAAGAAAAGACTGGATGCCACACTTAGTGGCAGCATTTAGCTGAGTGGTGGTGGTAGGTCATAGACTGGACTTGATGATCTCAAAGGTATTTTCCAGCCTTAATTTTTCTATGATTCTACGAAATGAAAAAGGACAAGTTCCTACAGCTGGCAGGGTTTGGATGTGCCATCTGCAAGCAACTATTCTCCTTTTAACGGTGTCATTTTTTTCTTTCCTCATTGCCAAAGACTTCTTGTAGGGGAGCTGGTTTCTCATTTTACTGAGGCCCATAAGGGTATTTTTGTAAGCCCTGCCTAATTCCAATAATACGAAATGCAGATATTTTGCCATGCTATGTTCAGGCTCGCTGAGCAACACTTGCAACACCAAGTGCAACAAGTGATCCTGTCTTCCCTGTCTCTTACTTTCTCAGTCTAGGACAAGGATTTCCTTTACTATTTTTTAATATGTTGTTTAGCATAATGAATCATCACATTCTTTTGGATCCTCTGGCTTTTAAGTAGATCATAAACTTCAGCAAACGAAAGGTCGAGTTTTTTTCCTGCCTCAGCATTTATTTTTGGGCAGTCTGACATCAGCAAATTCCAAAGTCAAGAGCTGCTTTGTGCCTATAAATCAACCATTTAATTTTTCATACAATGAAGACACAAGAGCTTGTTCCCATTATAGATGTCAAACTTTTCTCAAAAGAAAGATCTGTGGGTTTATTTAGTTATTTCTCTGAGAAGAAGCAATAGGTGATAGGCGTGTGTCTCCTAATGAGCTTGGCAGGGGTCCAGAGAAGGGCCACGAAGATGATCAGAAGGCTAAAGCACCTCTACTATGAGGACAGGCTGAAGGAGTTGGGGTTGTTCAGCCTGGAGAAGAGAAGGCTCTGGGGAGACCTCTTTGTGGCCTTCCAGTACTTAAAGGGGGCCTACAGGAAAGTGGAGGAGGGGCTCTTTGTTAGGGTGTCTAGTGATAGGACAAGGGGTAATAGTTTTAAACTGAAAGAGGGTAGATTTAGATTTGATGTAAAGAAGATCTTCACTCTGAGGGTGGTGGGATACCGGAACAGGTTGCCCAGGGAAGCTGTGAATGCTTCATTCCTGGAAGCATCTAAGGCTAGGTTGGGTGGGACTTGAAGCAACCTGGTCTAGTGGGAGGTGTCCCTGCCCATGGCATGGGGCTTTGAACTAAGCGATCTTTGAGGGTCCCTTCCAATCCAGACCATTCTGTGATTCTATGATTCTGTGACTCCCCACTAGCCCATGCCACCTTCCTGTGTCTCCTTAGTGAGATGGGTGTCACTGCCCTGTTTTGGAAGTGAGTCTGTATGAAAGACACTGTAGGGCTGTAAATAACCCAATTTGAGTTTGTTGGGGTTTTTTTTTTGCTGGTCTTTGAGGTTAGGTATATCAAGTGCTGTGTGGAAATCCCTCATGCTGTGGCATTTCCAGTTGATTTAATTATTTTCCTCCGTCAGGGTCAAATTCAGCTGAACAGCCTGGGTTTCATCTGGTAAGAACTGTACTGCAGGTCCGTGGTGCTCATTAACATCTAGGTGTGACGCTGATGGACATGGTTTAGGGGTGGACTTGACAGTGCTAGGTTAACAGTCAGACTTGATGATTTTAAAGGTCTTCTCCAACCTAAATGATTCTAATATTCTATGATTCTATTCCATCGTCCTGTGATTGCTGTCTCTGCTCTCCCGTTGATGTTGTCGTAGCTGATAACATCCCCATAGCAGGGGGCAGTGGCTCTTTGCCAAACTCTTGGGACTTGGTAGATACAAACACCTTCCGAATGCTGAAGGTGTGTGACATTAAGTATCTATGGTGAAAATACATAGTCAGTGTAACTAATAATGCATTTCAGCCATGTTCAGAGCCTCATGAGAGACTGTACACAAGTGATGTGTTAACTACCAGCTTCACGAGCTGTACTGCTGACTTACAACGCCATCCGTGTTCATACACTGAACGTCTTGATTGCATCGGATGATGACTCCACTTCAAATATTTTCCTATCATGCTTTTTTTTGTACTCCCTCAAAGTCACAATCTCTTGAGAATATTATTTAAACTAGCTCTTCTAATTAAAATCTTGACTGGAGAGTAAACCCATATGGTGTATCTTTCCGCTGAAGGTGATCTGTGCTTGGAGGGCACCGATAGTGCCTGCAAGCCTTTACCCTCTGAGGGATGCAGACATGCCATCCCAAATCTGGTTCACATCAGCAAAAGGCTGCCTGCATGCAGTAACATCAATGGCTAAGGTGTTCCTGAAGCACTGCTTTGCTGCACACCTTCATTTCCACTGGAAATGCTCCCAGAAAAAAAGGACTCAGGACATGCCTGAAAGAAAGCGAGCAAGCCTGAAATCAAATGTGCAGTTCAAGTGTGGAAACACTTTCTGAAATAGCAAGCGTGTTTTCAGGATAAAAGAAAAGCTTCTTGCCTGGCTTTTGCTACTACCTACCACTTCACAGGTGCTTCATAAAGATAATAAAAGGTTGAAGCAGGTGCGGAGGAGGCCACAAAAGTGGTCTGAGGGCTAGAACCCCTCTACTCTGAGGCCAGGCTGAGAGAGTTGGAGTTGTTCATCCTGGAGAAGAGAGGGCTCTGGGGAGACCCTGTAGCAACCATTCAGTACCTAAAGGGAGCCTGCAAGAAAGCCAGAGAAAGCACTTTTTACAAGAGCATGTAGGGATAGGACAAGGGATGGTGATGGTTTTAAAATGGAAGGGCGGAGATTTATATTATATATTAGGAAGAGTTCTTTTCTCTGAGGGTGGTGAGACGCTGGTAGAGGTTGCCCAGGGAAGTTGTGGATGCTCCATCACTGGATGTGTTCAAGATCAGGTTAAGATGGGGCTTAGAGCAGTCTGGTCTAGTGGGAGGTGTCCCTGCCCATGGCAGGGGGATAGAACTAGATGATCTTTAAGATTCCTTCAAACCCAAACCATTCTGTGATGCTATGAAAAATGACAGTATGAGTATCAATAGATGTATCTATAAGATGATTTGAGGACCAGGATGACCCTTCTGCACCAGGTGCATAAGCTCATGAAGCAGGGTGCTGCAGACTTTGGGAAGCTGGAGGTTTTGATACAGAGTTTAGTGTTATTTAGGTAAAACAAGGCAAGAGCCTTGTTTTGAAAGTGAGAAGTGGGGAGACCTGCTGAAAAGAAAAGCAATATTCACGCTCTGGAACGATGCCCTATATCTATTTGTATAAACCTCAAGGTATAGCTGAAGTATAGTGGAAGAGGTGAAAGTGAGCATTATATTGTGCAAACAAGAGCTACCATTAATAATTTACTGCCAACTGAAGCCTTAAACTTTTTGTGGAGACTGGCCTTTCTTTGGTTTCCCTCTTTAAATTGATTTTTTTAAAGTGCACTTGATTTTATTAATAAAAGATTAACTAGAATTGTGGCAACTTTCGTCTGGTGCTTTTATAACATCTCTAACAGATTAAATATTTTCCTTCAGGTGAGATGTTCAGTCAACTTTTAGTTATAATGTAGCTAAAGTGGGGTAAATTAAAAAGGAGGTGTTGGTTGTGGAAATCCACCTTGCGTTATAAATCTCTGAGCTTGGACGTACTGTCTCAGCAGAGATTTTTGGGGGAAAGGTGGGACGTGGCTTTGTAGCTTGCCTAAATTAACCTTTGGCAGATGAATTGGAAGTTAATTTAATTATTGTTTGCTGGATCCCAAGTGAGGGTCAAACTTCAAATGCCTTCACTGCAAAATTGTCAGAAAATTATTGGAATTTGAATGCAGTGTAAGGTCAGGAGGTCTTTCTATGTTCAAGGAGGCTTTGGCTGAATTCTATTAGCATGCGATTTGTGTAAAATGAATTTGAAGAGGCGATGTGCAGATCAAGGAAGAAACATCTCTTTTTGCTTTGCCTTTTTTCTTTGTTCATGCTCTCTCATGCTTGGCACTGTGCTGCCTTATGTGAAATACTTCTTGGTACAGATATTTTTCTCTCAGAGGAGAAAATACCACTCTCTTCCCAAGGAAAAGTGTAGGGAGCCAATCTCTCAGAAGCACTTACATCCCATTTTCACAGAAGATGAAGGCAAATCGCCACCCAAGCAGCATGGGAAGTTAAAGGATAGGTCACCTTGACACAAGGACAGACATGAAACAAGATGAAGAAGTGTCTGTCATCCAGAAAAGCTGACATTTGTATTATTTACTCTTTTCTTTGCAGTTGGACTTGAGTTTTTATCTGCTATTTTATTTTTTGCAAACCTGAAAGGTATACTTGTCAGTGTCACTGTTTAAGAACCCTTGAAAATATTGCTCAGTAACACTCTGTTTATAAAGATTTAATTTATTTAGTTTGAAAGGAAAATTATAAAATCCATGAACTTCTTGAATCTTGCATGCCAGCTTTATTATTTTAGAATTTTTTTATCTCCTTCAATGTCGTACAGAGACAGATCTCTGTAAGGTAGAAGTGGGAAATACCTATATGTCTGTATGTCAGAGTGGGAGAGGTGTGTAAGATTCCAGATCCACCAACATGTGTGTAGAAATAGTTGTATTAAAGTTTGTTTGCATGTTAAAAATTACTGATGCCCACTAGTATTTGAAAGCTTGAAGCCTGGAATGACTTTGGGAAGCAGCAAAGCTGGTCACAGCATTTTCAAAGGCACAAAGTAAACTAACGATAGAGAAAAACAACAGAGTAAGATGGTCCTGTTGTCTTCCATCTGTAGTGGTTCAAAGATGGTGGTGATACTCGTGCTAGTTCTTGGGTGCTTTGAGTACTCCTGTAGGAAAAGCAATAACAGAATCCCAGAATCCCAGCATGGTGAAGGTTGAAGGGGACCCATGGAGATCATCTCATCCAACCTTCCTGCTCCATCAGGGTCACCCAGAGCAGATTGCCCAGGATCGTGTCCAGGCGGGTTTGGAATCTCTGCAGAGGAGACTCTACAACCTCTCTGGGCAGCCTGGGCCAGCCTCTGGCACCCTCACAGCAAAGAAGTTTCTTGTCATGTTTAAATGGAACCTCCTGGGTTCCAGTTTGTGTCCGTTGCCCCTTGTCCTGTCACTGGGCACCACTGACAAGAGTCTGGCCCCATCCTCTTGACCCCCACCCTTTAGCTATTGATCAGCATTGATCAGATCCCCTCTCAGGCTTCTCTTCTCCAGGCTAAACAGCCCCAGGGCTCTCAGCCTTTCCTCGGCACAGAGATGCTCCAGTCCCCTCAGCATCTTCGGAGTGTCTTCTGGGCTCTCTCCAGTAGTTCCTTTTCTCTCTTGGACTGGGGAGTCTAGAACTGAAGCAGGTGATGTCCAGGATGTCCCCAGGTATGGGGGACAGAGTCCTCTCCCTTGGCAGCAGCAGGGGAGCACAGTGCAGAGCTCTGGTCCATCAAGGCAAGAGCACCTGAATGTTGGTCTGCAGTTACTTCTCTGCATAGCAAATTCAAGCTCAGCTTTCATGGCACCAGCAGTTTTGTCTCCCTTCTCGTGCTGCTTGGAAATCTCCCCATGCAAACTCAATTTGACTGGCACGTTGACTTACTGACAGTGTGGTGGCTGCCCAACGACTGACCTCTCTCGCATTTCTATTTACCCTTCATCTGAAGTAATTTCCTAGTGTGAAGGAGGCACGTCATGCACTTTCACAGGAAAAAATCAAATAGATGAAAATGTAACCAGGTTACAGCCAGAAACTATCCTGAGACTGTTTGCTAGCAGCTTATTCCCATGACATTCCTGCCAGAGCTACTCCTTCAACTCCTGAACTGGAGTCTCAGCAGCTTCTAAGCAACTGTGTGTCACTGTCATGGGGATTAGGAAGTGGTGGAAGCTCCGTGCGATAGAGCAATACTTCTGTTTGTCCGTCTATAATTCATTTCTTCTTGTCTTTTTGTTGTGCCTTTATGGCCACAAGCAAGTGCTGCAAGTTATTGTGGTGAAGGAGGTTTAATTTTGCTAATCCTGTTTTATTCTCATTTCAGTGTAGCTTTTTGAACGGCACAATGCGGTGCCTGTAATGAATTGAAAATGTATTTTTGAATGGCATTGTCTTGCAGAATGTATTGGAAGCCCATCTGAATGTGCTTTCAGACTAGATGCTGAAAAGAAAGAAAATCATCCATCTGAAATGCCGTTCGTGCGGATTCTTTCATGCTGGCTGGAAATAACACCCTGCATACCAAGCAGGGAGGAAGCACAAACCTCTTCCTCACAATACACTCAAACCCCTAATGTGATAACCGTCTTTTTATCTCTCCTAAAAAGCATTTTCTTTCATCCCTCTCAGTAAGAGTGCTTCTTTTTACCATTTGGCACGACACCTAATGCAAGCCAGACATAGGTGGTAATTTTCGCTGAATTATGATTTATTTGTACTCTTTACACCCAAAAAAGCGCAAGTGCAATGATGACTGAGTGGAACATGGCACTTTATAAATGCAGCCATGACTCTGTCCTTGCCCAGAAACAGGTCCAGCTCTCATGGTGGGGTTCTTGGTGAAGGAACACACATTCAACTGGAAGGCGGAGGGAAAAGGGACCCTCACAAACTTTATTTCTTGGGCAGGAAGGCTCAACTGGGTAGGACACTGGCTCTGGTTGTGTCAGAAAGAGATTACAAGGCTGGAGTAAGATGGAAATGTCACCTCCTTGCTGTATTTCAGAACATTCTCAGCCTATAGATCTTGTGAAATGGCCGGTGTGAAAGGCCACGTGCCTGCGCTTGTACCATGTTCAGCTCTCGGGACCTCAGCATAAGAGGACATGAACCTGTTGGAGTTGGGCCCGAGGAGGCCCCAGCAATGATCCAAGGATGGAAGCCCTCTTCTATGAGGTCAGGCTGAGAGACTTGGGGTTGTTCAGCCTGGAGAAGAGAAGGCTCCAGGGAAACCTCATGGCCTTTCAGTGCTTAAAGGGACATATCAGAAAGACGGGGACAGTCTTTTTAGCAGGGCAACAGGTCAAGGGGTGATGGTTCTAAACTAAAAGAGGGGAGATTTAGACTAGTTAGAAGAAAGACTTGCATGACAAAGAGTGTATGATTGCTTCCGCTCCACCTTCTCCAGGTCATTTGTCATTTACTTTTTTATAGATGTCTGTCACATTCCCTGTCCCACTGGGATGGGGCATCCGCAGCTTCT
>WEIS01068101.1:0-11084 GCA_013389965.1 Todus mexicanus | reverse complement strand
CATCTGCAACTAGAGCAGGTTGCTCAGAGCCCCCAACAACCTCCCCTGCAATGGGGACAGGGATGGGGCAGCAACCACCTCTCGGGGCAACCTGGGCCAGGCTCTCCCCACCCTCAGCAACAACAACTTCTCCCTTCTCTCCACTCTCAAGCTCCCTCTGTCAGTTCCAACCCAGCCCCCTTGTCCTGTCCCCACAGGCCCTGCTCCAAAGTCTGTCCCCATCTTTCTGCCAGGCCCCTTGAAGCCCTGCAAGGCCCCCAGAAGGTCTGCGCGGAGCCTTCTCTTCTCCAGGCTGAACCCCCCCAGCTCTCCCAGCCTGGCCTCCCAGCAGAGGGGTTCCAGCCCTCCCAGCATTGCTGGGGCCTCCTCTGGCCCCGCTCCACCAGGTCCCTGTCTCTGCTGGGCTGAGGCCTCCAGAGCTGGGCCTAGTTCTGCTGCTGAACTGTCAGCAGATGGGGAGTGTTAACCTCTCCTGACCCCAAATCTTTCTGGCTGCAAGTATGTCCTCTGTTGATTCCTCGGGAACATTTTCCCCCAGAATGGTGACATTTTAAATGATTTTTTTCCCCTCTGATTCTATAGGGTGGATGATGAAGGTGATTTGTCCATGGACTTATTTGGACAACTGCTCTTTTTCTCTCCACCTGCTTTCCTGTATTTAGAGGATTTTATGCTTTTTTTGTTAACTCTTCTCCTCCTTTACTAAAGCCTCCTGACCTGCCACTGAGATATTGGGATTTTTCCATGGAATTTCTTAATGTTTTCTCCAGAGCCGCTGATTTTGAAGCGGGGGTCAGGCAGGACAAGGTGGATAAATGCACGAAGCTGGATGCACCAGGGCTATAGCATCAGAGAAAGTATTTCTGTGTACCAGGGGGACCTGAGCGCATGGTGCCACCATCTCTCAGCTTCTGCTCTCCGTAATACCTTCAAAAATGCTTCTAAGGGTCATTATCTACAAGCTGAGAGCTTGCCAAGCATTGCATCCCAAATTCCGCCCCTGGAACCTCAGGTGCTGACTCCAAGCATTCCACCAAACTCCATCCCTGGCGGGCAGAGCGATGAGAGCACCTCTGGGCCGTGCCCACTAAAGATCTGAGCCGGAGAGACTGGGGAGGGATGCTTCTAAAGGAGACATCTTTGCTTGGGGAATGAATCCCCCTTTTGTGACGGTTCAATGGAAACGCAAAGTGTTATTCAATAGCGGTCCCCGGAGAACGGTCTTCGGAGGCTCTTTCGTTTCCTTTGGCCGCTGCCCAGTATTGTCTCTTTGTCTTCAGGCAGATCGTAGGGTCTGGAGGGTAGGGATACGGTCGTCTTCTCCGGGCAGAAAGCACCATGCGAACCCGTGAACCTGCGTGGCCAATTCGATGAGGCTAAATAATGACTTTTTTTTTTTAACGAGTGCAAATTGGCTAACTAAATCCGGCGGGGCAGAGTTTCCTTTTGTTCTTTTGGCCATCCATAAAATTCCCCCGTCTGGGCGGTTATCGCTCGAACCGGCCGATTTTCTTCTGAACCGTTGAAATCCCAGTGGTTTTGGTACCAAAGAATTTTCACACCTGGTTTGGTTTGTTTTTTTCCAAGCGGCGTTGCGGAGAAACTTGGGATTTCCCTAGAATTCAGGGTAGCCTTCCCAGCGGGCAAGCCTCCAAGGAGTGGCTAAAGCCACCGCCCTGCATCATCAAAGTCAACAGGAGCATGAACGAAGCTGGCGGGGACTTTCCAGCTGTCTTCAAGACTTGTCACTGTAAACACGACGCGCTAATCCTCCGCGTCCCCACCCCGCGCTCTCGGGCTGCTTTGCGTCGCTTCTCTTGGAGCTCAACAACCTTGCGTGGCTCTTTCATGTGGTTTCGTTTCCCTTATGAGGAAAGGCTGAGGGAGCTGGGGCTCTGGAGCTTGGGGAAAGGGAGACTGAGGGAGGACCTCAGTCCTGGTTAGAAATACGGAAAGGGCGAGTGTCGGGAGGATGGAGCCAGACTCTGCTCGATGGCACCAGGGACAGGACAAGGGGTAACGGGTGTGAGCTGGAACACAGGAGGTGCCACTGGAATGTGAGGAGGAACTTGTTTGCAGTGAGGGTGCCAGAGCCTGGCCCAGGCTGCCCAGGGGGGTTGTGGAGTCTCCTTCTCTGGAGACATTTCAAACCCTCCTGGACGAGTTCTTGTGGGACTTGGTCTGGGTGATCCTGCTGCGGCAATGGGGGGATTGGACTGGAGGAGCTTTGGAGGTCCCTTCTAATCTCTAATAATCTGTGAATCTTTGTTTCATGTCATTGAATCATAGGATGGTTGGGTGGTTTGGGTTGGAAGGGACCTCTAAAGGTCATCTAGTCCAACCTCCATGTCGCAAGTTGGGAGGAAAAGGTGGGTTCCTCAAAGCCAAGCCTAACCCAAAAGAACCCTTTTTTTGGTTGTATATGAGCTCCAAGCAGAAACACAACATTTTTTGGGGGGGGATGAAATAGTTGAGATTTTAACGTGACCTTTGGAATGAGTATCTTCAGAAACGGTAGAAAAGTCAACCCGTGTAATTGCAGCGTTACTTCAAAGCAGGTGGAAAGCCGGAAGGTTTTCCTCCTAATAAACGATGAACGGTTGCAGCTGGAAAACCAGCAGAGCTTTCTGCGCGCGCCGTGCCGGCAAAAAGCTTTCTGGAGACCTTCCTGGTGTAAGAAATAGCAAAACCTATAAACAGGCAATAATAGGAACCTGAAAATAATCCCGGCTGGACAGATTAGAGCTTTGTTGGTCTCAAACCTTCCTCTGGTACATGCTCTCCCATCTGCTATAAATCTTTCCAGATTCTTCTCCTGTTGTTTTGTGGGGTTTTTTGCCAAGAACTGTTTCATTTTTGCAGGCAGAAGTCAATGGAAGTGTGGGGGGGGAAAACCCCAAAACAACAAAAAAGGAAGGATAAAATCGCTGCCTTAACTTGCAAAATCATTCCAGTTAAAATGTGAGATGAGGAACTTGGAGTGGGTTCTCCTTGTTCTAGAACAAGTGTTCAGGAGGAAGGCCAACCTCAGGTGGGGCATCTGCTAAGGAGACCTGGAGGGATCACGTGAGCATTGGATTATTGTGCTTTGAAGAGGTCCAAGCAGACGGGATGGCGCTCTCTGATCTTCTTGGAACTCCTCAAAGTCCGTGTCTCTCTTCCAGGCATGGTCTCGTAAGCATTTCAAAGAAGATCGCCCTTCTCGGTGTTCCGTATGTGGTGATGCCTTGGCTTGTGCATCGCGTTGGCTCGTGCAATGTTGGGTTACCGTGGTTGTGATCCACCCCCTCGTGCAAAGCACGCTCAATACGTAGAGAAAATCGTCGTTTCCAGTGAAATCGGGGCCAAATCTGCTCCTGCTTTCACTTGGGTCACGATTTTACCCTCCGAGTCTTTCATAAGTGAACAGACAAACATCATGATCCAATTCCCGGTGCCTTTTCTTCTTCAGTTGTCCAAACCCACATCTCCCTATGGCTCGGAGTATTTCTTTCTCTTTCAATATTGCTTTCCCACGAGGCGTAATTGAAACCTCACCGAAATCAATGATTTTGAGTGCGCTCGTCTGTGGCTGCTGATGTCGGAATCTCTGTGGGCTTTTGTGCTCCATAACAATTACCCAATGGCTGGGGGTAGGGGCTGGCCAACTGGTGGTGGGCAAGCTTAGGCTTGGGCAAGCTGGGAATTGGCATCGGTTTGGATTCAGTAGCTCCTGGTGGGTTTTATGGAGGTACCCAGCAGAGCCAGGTGTCACCTGGGTGTTTTCTGGTCTCGCTGGAAGCGTCTTGTCCGTTCATACTGGTGGGTTTAGGTGGGATGATGGTAGGAGCCAAGGGCTGCTTTCCTCTGAGCCTCTTGTTGGCACCTTTATCGAAGGAGCTGTGGTGTTAAAGCAGCGAAGTGAGCTTTTGGAAGGAAAGATCTCAGCAGGTTCGTGAGCTGACGGTGTGATCTCTTGCAAACCGAAGCATGGCTGGTTTGTAGAAGGTGTCGGGTCAAAGGCTGCTCATTCTGCCTGCTGCCTGCAACAAAGACTGGGCAAGAGGAGCATCAGACTTAGAGGTCATAAGGATAAGGAGGGATAATAGAAATTCTGAGAGCCGGTTGCAGCTTGGCTCTGGAAATACTCCCTCCTTCTGTCCCTAGAAAGCAAGAACAGCTGCTGATGAACATGACCCTCAGCAGGTTTCAGAGCAGGAGTTGGAAAACCCCCAACCGTGACTTCATTAACGCTTCTCTGCGCCGTGGAATCAAGGGGACATGAAGCTCATCATGAAAACCTGACCGTAACCCTGTGGCTTAGCTGTGCTTTCTGCGTTGAGCTCAACCTCCTCCTAAAATCAACCGCAAGGAAGATGTCACTGTTGGCCCCACCTAGACCCAGGCCAGGCTCCTCCAGGTGCCCCTCCATCTCCTGCTTTAAACTCAGCAAGTCAACTCGAATTCTCTTAGCTCGGTTGGAGGTGAGAAATCCGGGATAATTGCGTTTAAATTCTGTGGAGCAGGTTGGAAGAGTCTCCAGTTTGTTGGTCTTGAGTCCTCTTTCCCATTTCATGCTTCGATGCCCGTACGTACATGTGCTGATGGTGTTTGTTTGGGGATTTTTAGTAGTGGTTGGTGCTTTGCAGAAGGCACATCAAGGCGTAACACCACGCAGCCCAGCTCTGGCCAACTCCAACGTGTGGTCCCTGAGCACCACAGAAGGTCTCCTAGTTGAGAGAGTCTGTCTCCTGCTCTGTGTGTGCTTGGAAGAAGGACTAAGAGTAATTGAGAGCTCCAGGAACATGAGAATTCCCTAATTTGGGCTTTCATTGAAGGGAAGGTTTAGTTCTTTATGGGATGTTGCCCACCAGCCCTCGCACTGTCTCGTCACTGGTGAATCTCGTCACTGGTGGATCCTGGGGGGCATTAAGAAAACTGTGTCCGGCAGGTCTAGGGAGGTTCTGCTCCCCCTCTGCTCTGCGCTAGTGAAACCACAGCTGGAAGACTGGGTCCAGTTTGGGGCTCCCCAACTCAAGAGAGATGGGGAAATACTGGAGAGAGTTCAACGGAGGTGCNGAGTTCAATGGAGGTGACAAGGATGATTACGGGACTTGAGCAACTCTCCTGTGACAACAGGCTGAGAGCCCTGGGGCTGTTTAGTCTGGAGAAGAGAAGGCTGAGAGGGGATCTGAGCAAAACCTACAAATATCTGAGGGGTGGGTGTCAGGAGGAGGGGGCCAGGCTCTTTTCTGGGGTGTCCAGCACTAGGACAAGGAATAATGAGAGTGAGCTTGAACATAGCAACTTCCACTTCAACATGAGGAGGAACTTCTTCACTGTGAGGGTGACAGAGCCTGGCCCAGGCTGCCCAGAGAGGCTGTGGAGTCTCGTTGTCTGGATGCATTCCTGTGTGGCCCTGCCCTGGGTGATCCTGCTCTGGCAGAGGGGTTGGACTCGATGATCTCGAGGGTCCTTCCAACCCCTGACATTCTATGAATCTGCTAATACAGTGGTGGTGCTGGCAGAGGAAAGTCCTTTTCAAGCCATCTCGATGCTTTCTCTTGTCATTGGAATTGAATGTAGTGGTGGATGGGAGAGGAAGGGACCTTTGTTTCTGGGATGGTATCACAGAACCTTAAAACAGCCCTGGCTGGAAGGGACGTCTAAAGATCATCTCATCCAACCTTCCATGGGAAGGGGAAACCTAGATGAGATGATCTATCACCCTGTCCTGTCACACCTTGAAATCCTCTATCAATGAGGATTCTACCACGTCCCTGGGGTGGTTGTTCTGGGGAATGGTTGTTCTCACTGTAAAAACTTTCTTCTCTTGAGATGACAACTCTTGTGGTGCAACTTAGAGGCATTGCAGGGCTGCTAACTCGTTCCTAGTTTAACTCTTTCTTTCTGGGCTTGCCCTCTCTTAGATCACCACTTGAGGAAAAAGCTCATATATGTGTATAAGACCAATTGAGTTGGTTGGTTGGTTGGTTTTTCCAGTACCTTTCTTTTGGAGCTTTACTCAACCCATTCTCCACGTCTTCATTTTTATAAGTACATGGCTTCAAACTGGAAGAGGGGAGATTCAGATGAGAAATTAGGAAGAAGTTCTTCACTGTGAGGGTGGTGAAATATTGACACAGGTCGCCCAGGAAAACTGTGGATGCTCCATCCCTGGATGTGTTGAAGACCGGGTCGGATAGAGCTTGGGGCAGCCTGGTCTAGTGGGAGGTGTCCCTGCTCAGGGCAGGTGGGTTGGAACTGGATGATCTTGAAGGTCCCTTCCAACCCAAACCATTCTATGGTTCGATGATTCATTATAAGCAAAGTTCTCTCTGCTCTCACAGCAAAGATGCTCCTCATGCCCCAGGAAGCTGCAGCTTCTCATCCCTTCTCTGGGCACGTCTGCGGCTCTCTCAGCTCACCCCACTTCCACAGCGTCGCCGTAAAAGCTCCTCTCTTTCTTTTCCCCCTCCTCTTCTTTTCCTTTTCCCCCCTCAGCGTCCGTCCTGTCGAGTTTGATTTATAGCCTTGAAAAGGAGCCTCTAGTTTGAAGAATTAATGGTATTTGCATATTTGATTTGGAATCTCCCCCGGCCGCCCAGCACCACGGCGCAGACGGGTTTTTCCTTTCCTTTTTTTTTTTTTCTTTAGTTTTCTTTCCTTTTTTTTTCTTTTTTTTCGGTCGTTCAGATTTAGCAGCTGAGGTGAAAAGTTTAAACAGTAAAACCAATAAAACCGCATTTATGTGACAGATAAATCGTTTCGAGACAGCTCGCCCCGAGCCGCCAGGCTTCCTCCTTGCGAGACCTCTCTCCTACGGAGCGCGACCCGCGGCAGAGCCCGGCAAGCGCCGGGGATGGCAAAGGTGCCGGCCCCGGCTGTCCTCGGACCTGCCTCGCCGACAAGATGGATGTGGGCAAACAGTTGTAAAATACACAGCCCATCTGTCACTGTCGTGAGCTGCCCGGGGGGAGTCTGGAGCTCCCAGCGCTTGGGGAAGATCCAGCCTGGGCTGGGAGTGTGTTTAGGATGGGGCTTGTTTAGAATCAGAGAATTGTTTTGGTTGGAAAAGACCCTGAAGAGCATCGAGTCCAACCATTAAACTACTACTACCAGGTCCACCACTAACCCCTGTCCCTCAGCACCACATCTCCATGGCTTGGAAACCCCTCCAGGGATCAGGGGGACTCCAGCCCTGCCCTGGGCAGCCTGGGACACGCCTGGGCAACCCTTGACAGTGACCAAGAAATTGTTCCTCAGCTCCAACCTCAACCTCCCCTGGTTGGGGCAACTTGAGGCTGGTTCCTCTTGTCCTGGCGCTTGTTCCTTGGCAGCAGAGCCCGACCCCCCCTGGCTCCAAGCTCCTGAATGAACTTGAGGGAGTTGTGGAGAGCCAGAAGGTCTCCCCTGAGCCTCCTTTGCTCCAGGCTCAACACCCCCAGGTCCCTCAGCCGCTCCTCCCCAGCCTCCTGCTCTAGCCCCTTGCCCAGCTCCGTTGCCCTTCTCTGGCCACGCTCCAGCCCCTCCAGCTCCTGCTGGGAGTGAAGGGCCCAAAACTGACCCAAGAATTCAAAGTGTGGCCTCCCCAGTGCCCAGTGCACGGGGACGATCTTCTGAGCTTCTGCTTGGTTCCCCAAGCCTCTGCTGTACCCTCCATCTCCCTGCTCATAACATCTCCCAATGCTTTTCATTTCATCTTCTCCTCCCCCATTTCCAATCTTCGCCTTTACATTTTGGTTCTGGTTTTGCCCCTTTCTCCTGGGGATTTATTTCCACTCCCCATGACTGGCTACCTGGCCCCTTGACGCTCCGGCCACACACTTTCTGTGGCCAGAACTCGTGCTGCTTTGTTCGTGCTTTGCCAGAGACACGTTCAGCCCTGCCAGGGCCACCAGCAGGAGGACTTTGGTGCGTTGAGGGCGATCTGATTTAGCCTGTACAACTCTGCAACTTCCCCCCAGCAGCCGGCAAGCCCGACAGAAGAGTTCTGGCCCCGCCGCGCTGCGTGAAAAGAGCCTGTGAAATCATATTTAAGGTCGGCCCTTGAAGGTCCCCTTTGGAAAAAAAAACCTCCTGCCAACGATGTTCAACTCGGGTTTGTAGTTAACACAATGGCCCCGCCGTACAAAGCCGCGCGGGACCTGCGGGTTGGAAAAGCCCTCTTAGGTCCCGGCTAATCCGTCCCCCCCGCCAGCCCCGGGGATTGTTCCCGACGGCTTGTTTTCTTTGCCCTGACCTACATAATCAAAAAGAATCTTGTTGCACATTTTTGTTTTGAACCTTGAGGTCTCGGAGGAGCTAAATCCCCTTCTTGGCGGGGCGGGATGTGTTGTTAAACAGCGCCGGAGCCTCCAGGAAAACCATGGAGACGCGGGGACAATGAGCCCTCTATGGTCCTCGCTTGGCCGCGGGGATGGTCCTTCTTCTCCGGGGCTTCAGCGGTGGGTGGCGGGACGCGCAGCCGCGGGCGATGAAGACGTCTACGCGCTTGGCAGCCCGTCGTGCAATAGAGTGGTCACAGCGGCTCTCCAAGGCGCAAGGTTGCGGGCGGGGAGAAATGCAGCCGCTCTTAATTAACCTGTTTGAGATGATGGAGATGAAGACCGCATCTCCTACCTCCTCGGCTGTGCTCTCGTGGGTGGCTGGAGAGGCGAGTCCTCTTCGCGGCGAGGAGGTCCCCGTGTGGGAAAGACGTGGGAGGTCCTGTTTGGGTTTTTGGGAGAATAAGGATGGGGAAGGTGGGGTAGAAGAGGGTGTTTGGGAAACCTGGGGTGTAGTTGGCTCATCCCTCACATCAGCTGGGACAGATGGAGGCCACCGAGGGAGGTCCTTTGCAGAGATGAAGGGCTTCGGGTGCCAATTTTAGGGGTCTGGAACAGGACGTGTCACACACGGCTGAATGAATCCCCTTTTTCTTTCCCCTGCTGCCGGGGGCCGGTGGTTTCTCTTACAAATGTCTGGAAACCACCTGGGATTCCCAGTCTCCTTCAGTAGCTGCACCACTCACCCGAAATAAACCCCTGAGCTCCTGGATGGGTCCCACACCTCCCCTGGGAGCTCCCAGCATTAGCGATGCTTGCAAAGCACATGGAAGGTGTTGAGATGAAGGAAAGCCTTGTGGCGTGGTTCAAGCAGTGCTTGGGGGTGTTGTGTACGAAAGAATTTCACGGTTACTTTGACCCCCAAAGTGTCATCCAGCTGCAGCTGAGGACATCAGGGCTCTGGGCATCTTTGCCACTCACCTCCTTGGGGTGGCTCAATCCTCATATCCCCCAAAATAGAGATAATGTAGCAGGTTAAATGAATGTTGTTGTACATAAATTAATACTAAACATTCCTAAAGTAAGGATTAAATATTAAATATTAGCAGGAGGGTATTAAATAAATTAGTAACGTCTACAAGCCCTTTTTTTTGTGTGTAGTTTAACGCCACCTGCCCACGATCTTTGCCAGCTTCCAGAGAAATCACCAGCTCTCTTGCCAGCTTTGAAAAATCTTATTTCTCTTCGTGTTTTCTTTTTTCTTCTCCTACGGCTGCTGCAGCTCTTGGACCTGTTCATCCAGTGGGACTGGTCGACGTATTTGGCTGACTACGGGCAACCCACGTGCAAATATCTTCGCGTGAACCCAACGACAGCCCTCGTCCTGCTGGAAAAGTGAGTGCAAACACGGGTGCCCAGGAAAGTTTTCAGCCTTATCTCACTTGGAGCAAGCGCATGTTTTAGCAGCTCGATCCATCATAAGAAAGATGGGGACAGACTTTGGAGCAGGGCCTGTGGGGACAGGACAAGGGGGCTGGGTTGGAACTGCCAGAGGGAGATTGAGAGTGGAGGGAAGGGAGAACTTGTTGTTGCTGAGGGTGGGGAGAGCCTGGCCCAGGCTGCCCCGAGAGGTGGTGGCTGCCCCCTCCCTGTCCCCATTGCAGGGGAGGTTGTTGGGGGCTCTGAGCAACCCGCTCTAGTTGCCGATGTCCCTGCTCAGCACGGGGGGGTTGGACTAGGTGACCTTGGAAGGTCCCTTCCCCCCCAAACCAGTCTAGGATTCTGTGTGCAGTTTTGGGAAGGGTGCAACCTGGGGAGCAGGAGGCTCCTGGTGATCCAGAGAGCAAAGATTTCACCTGTGGGTGGACATTGGGAGCTCAAGTAGAAAATTCCTGTATTCCTGTGTCAGAATTGAACCATTTGTATCAGAATTGACTTGTCTGAGCCTTGGCTTGGCTGAGACTTAATTGTCTTTTTGCTTCACTCTTAAGTAGAGTTTTCCTTGTCTTACAACAGAATCCCACTGATAAGGTGTATCTCAAGCCCTTGAAATCATAAAAAAAATTCTAGCTTACAGTTGCATTTAACTGCCCAAAGTTGTCAGTGTTTGGACAGTGCCCTTAATAATAAGCTTTAATTTTTAGTCAGCCCCAGAGTGATCAGACAGTTGGACTAGATTTNTCCAAGCCGTGGAGATGTGGTGCTGAGGGACACGGGGTGGTGGTGCCCTGGCAGTGCTGGGGGAATGGTTGGGCTGGATGATCCCAAAGGTCTCTTCCAACCCAAACAATTCTATGATTCCCTGATCCACCATCTCTAGCCCCCTCAAGCCTCTGCACTGACCTGGCCTTATCTTCAGGCCCTCCCGTTCCCATCGCGGCTCCCAGCCCACCTCCCCAGCCCTCTCCCGTAGGCAGCCGAGCTTTGCCGACAAGGCAACGTGAGATTCTACTCCGCCGATTCTTTTTTGGTAACCTCTTTCTCATCGTTATCTCTCCCCCTAATCACCCACCTCCTCTAGGATATCACGAGTGTAAGTATGCTGCTTGCTTGGGCTTTTACCCTCACCTTGCCGTGACTTCATTGTCCGCTTTAAATGGAGCACTAAACGAGCTAAATGCGAGCTGCCTTTGAAACGGTTCCCTCCGGTAACTTTATCGGCTCAAATGCACTAATTAGAGCTAAAAGAGGAGCTTTTACTCAAGCGCTCTTCTTTTTTTTTCCCCCCCTTTCTTTCCTTATAGATTAATTTAAACAAAGCTTGGCTCTGTTGAAGGTGGTGTTTGTTGACAGGGGTGGGGACAGCACTCAGCTCTCCCTTTTTCCTTTCCTTTCCTT